>JANHFK010007630.1:274075-284506 GCA_036250565.1 Sibynophis collaris | reverse complement strand
AGGAAGAAAAAAATATCCTCCCCATTTTTAGTCTTTCTGGAGATCACCTATGTAATGACTAACCGTATTTGATTCTGATGAACATTCCAAATTCAAACAAATTCAGCTCAGTGCTTCCTTTGACAGGTAGCAGGAAAGATAGAAACCTGTACCCTCTTTTCTTTTCCTGATCCCATGCCAACTATGAGGTAGCGCTTCTTCCAAAAATGATAAAATTTTGGATAAAAATGGAAGAGTCGCATTTATCCTGGGGGCAATTCAATATCATATTACATTACATTGCAGGTTCTTTGGATAATGAGTCTTTGGTGCTCTCTGAGCTGGGTTGTTTTCTTGCAAATGTTTCATTATCCAAAGTAGGTAACATCATCAGTGCATCTTCAGGCAATGACTGGCAAACTCTGCCTGTCTCATATGCTTATCAATATTACGGTGGGGGTGGGTGGGCATTGCCCCAATCCCTCCCTTTCATGCCTATTGCCTTTTCCCTACAGCATATATACTTTATATATACACCAGGGGTGGGTTCCACTTACCTTCACTACCAGTTCGCAATGGGAGCACGCGCATGCACACTCCCACACTTCTCGCTCACTTACAGCACTTCTGCGCATGCACAGAAGCTTCTGCACATGTGCAGAGTGTCCGTGATGATGTCCGCCCATCTGCCACTGCTACTACTGAGTGAACCGATAGGAACCCATACTGATATACACAAAGCAATATTGGCGATGTTTTGTCATTGCCTTCTTCCTAGAGTTGAGAGATGGCTACTAGCCTAAATTTACAGATCTGTGCCTAAAGTAGGGCTAGAACTCACAATCTCCCAGGTTCTGTCTTGATATCTTCACCACCCCCTCAAAATAGCTCTCGTATAATGTTATAATTATTTATGCGAAGATCTAGTTTTCTTAAGAAGTCTATCATGCTGGAAAGATAAAAAGAAAGAGGATATGATAACCAACAGCATGATATATAGACTCAATTACAAGTGTCATCAATGCACCATGGGAAGAACTGAAAGGCTTAGCTTGGCTCCAAATATATACTATACAGGGGATCTTAAAGATCAATATTCAATTGAACACAAGACTTTTTCTTTTAAGATTAATGGATAAACAATTGGGGGGGGAAAGATTATTTCAATATATGACAATTGTAACCTGTTTCCCTGAAAATAAGACATCCCCTGATAATAAACCCAATCAGGTTTTTGTGCTAAAATAACCCCCCTAAAAATAAGCCCTCCCCGAAAATATTTAAACACATGTGCAGCCAGTTCCCGCCAGTTCCTCTAGTTAGGGTTAGAGAGACAGAGCTGGAAATTAGATTACACTGCAAGAGGAGCCCGTCTTGCTCTATGTGCCCCAAAATAATAAGACCTCCCCAAAAATAAGGCCAAGTGCTTATTTCAAGGTTCAAAAAAATATAAGAAACAGGGTCTAATTTTCAGGAAAGAACAGTAATTATATTATTATATGTACAGAGATTGAAAGAGTCAACATTACCCACTATGGCGGAATGGTTGGTAAAGTTGACAGATTTTGTTGAAATTGATAAATTAACTTCTTTGATTACAGAAAAGATACTATCTACATTTATGGCTATCTGGTCATCTTTTATGGACTTTTTGCATAAAAATTTAAAAACGTACTTGTAATAGTTTTGATGATTAGACAGGATGGATTATAGAAAGAAGAGTAATATGATGTAACTTTAGAAAGAGAGGTTAAAATATATTTGTACTTATAACTGCTGTGAAGAATATTGAAAGTTCTTGTACCTTTTTATTTTTATTTTATTTATTTATTTTTATTTTTTACTTCTTACTTGTTAGCTTTTATCTCTAGTTAAATGCTTTAATAAAAAAATTATACATGGGGAAGGGAGAATTGAAGAGCTAAATTGCCTATCTCTGTCTATTCATTGGGATTAAGTTTACAGAGAGGCTCCTTGTATGATTTAAAACACTGGGGTTCTTGGAAGAAACATGGTATAAATATAGAATTAAATAAATTGTAACCTTTGTTGAAGTTATCAGGCAGATGAAAATAGTATATGCATAACAGATGTATTTTAAATCCAAAGAGAAATGTTGCATTATTGGTAATCTTTTCTGTAATGTAATCAATTCAATTCTCTTTAACCAGATGTTGGCCAAATGTGGATTAATACATACCTAGAAAAACATTTATTTGGGAGGTGAAATTAAAATGCCTCTCCTATGGTATTAAGGGATATGCTTTATTGCTTTTTCTCATAATACAGTGCTTATTCAAGAATCTTCATAATATGTTTGTAGTTCCAAACAAAGCTTTCTTTCTTTTTTTTTAGTAAGCTGAATGTTGTGAGGTTGAATAGCTTTAAATATTTTCCCCCAGTTTTTACAATTCTGTAATTGTAGACTGTAATGCAGTTCAAAAGAAGTTCAAAAGCATGAAAATGCAAGTAGATAAATAGGCACATCTTTGGTTAAGAGGACTGCCCCCTAGAGTCAAATACGACTAGACTGGCGAAACCTTTTACCTTTAATTTTCCAATAACTGTGGAGAAACATTTGCCAGTTTATTTCATAATACCTGTATTTCAGTTATTAACTTACAACAGTTTATCACCTTTTCCAGTTTCTAGAGCTATTCCTGTTATTTTATATTTCTACATCTATATGCAAAACTTGTTTTCTTTAACTACTCTGATCTATGACATGCTGTGTTCTAGATCAGTGTTACGCAACCTTTCCTGCTTTGCGGATTGGCGGGGAGAAAGGGGATGGTTCCACGTGACTGGTTGGCAAGCGTGCACATGAGCTCCATATGCATGAGTGCCGGGCATGTGCACCTGCCATGCGCACAAGTGGAGCACACACACACTCACATACTATTGCATAAGTGGGGAAATGTGTACATGCATGCTTGTGTGTTTGTGTGCCACTTCTGCAGCTCAGTTCTGAACAGTTCACAGCCCAATAGTGAGTGACAGCCCAGGGATTGGGGACCCCTATTCTATATTACTTTGTCATTCTACCAGGATTCTGAAATCTTTTTTTTTAAACTTCTTTACTTATTCTAGAACACTTTTTCAGTGTTATGGTCCACAGGTGGGATTCAAAAAATTTTACTATCGGTTCTGTGGTCGTAGCTTGGTGGGCATTGCGTGGCTTTGTAGGCATGGCTTGGTGGACATGGCAGGGGAAGGATACTGTAAAATCTCCATTACCAGCCCATTTCAGGGGAAGGTTACTGCAAAATCCTTATTTCTTACCAATCAGCTGGGACTCAGGAGGCAGAGAATAGATGGGGGTATGGCCAGTCAGAGATGGTATTTATTGGTTCTCCGAACTACTCAAAATTTCCGCTACCGGTTCTCCAGAATTGGTCAGAACCTGCTGAATACAACCTCTGTTATGGTCCTACTAATAATTTCGGACACTAAATATGCATGCTTTACATAAATTCCAATGTACCATTTTAGCAAAATAATTTAATTTGGGCAATTTTGCTATAGCTACCTAACAGTCTTGCCTTTCTCTTTGCATGAGCCATATTTGGTGGTGTTCCAGCATTTGGAACTTTTAATTTTATGGGATTTATCATTGCGACTCGTTCTTGTGCTGAATATACTAATTCTTCTGTTCCATGAGAAGTCCAATCTGAAGCAACTGCCAAATTTTCTTGCCTTTAATTTTATTTTCAGTATTGACCATTAAAAGGTTTCTCTTTTCAATAATTTATCTCCTATTGTAACCATTCAAGGTTAAATACTCCCTTTGATTCTGTCAAACTCAAAATGATTTCTTTATAGAAACCTATTATCTATTAATGTTATTCTATTGTTATCATTATTAATATTGTTTTGTATAGAGGAAGCTGGAACAATGCTTGAGAACAAAAAAGTCTGTCATGAATTGACATACCATATGTATAATTATTTACTTTGTTCTAAAAGCCATCACCATGATAAATTTGCAGTTTTTCCTGTCTGCCAGGACTAGTAATACAGAATGCATCTAACAACTACATTTGCATATAGAAAGTATCATTGACCTTTGAGTTTAAAAAGACAGAATTTTACAAGGACACCCATTCAAAACAAACTACTTAGATTAGGTGAAGCAGGGCAGCACAGAGAAGACATAAAAGGACTGCTTATTCACAAGGAAATATGAAAAATAGCATGAACATTTCAAAGTAACATCTCTTTTCAGAAGACTGAATCTTAAGTGAAATTCATTAAGATGTAGAGGGTTTTTTTATCATTCACACTGAAACCAGTATTGGCCCTGTCATTACACAACTTAAGGCCATCTTAAGAGCAGATACTGAAAAGAAGTGGTGGTAGCCTCTTAGATATTTCTTTTGGACTCCCTTATTAGTCTTTTTACATACTACTTATCAATTTTTTCACTAGTGTCACAACCAGTACTTATGCTGATCTTGCAACTGCTATTACTACCTGCTCTTATAAGTGTGGCAGAGAAGATCATCGTAACACAAGGTTTGAAATGAAATTCATTAGCCAATCCAGATGGCTTCTGGATATTGAATGGAGATCAGATGTCATCTTTCCTTTTAACCCAAGAAGCAGCAACTTTTGAGCCTGTCCCTCAAATGAATTAGATAGGAATCAAACCCATCAATTTATACATGTTTAAGTTTTCTCTTAAACATAACAAGGACAAGATACCTAATCCTTATGCACTTGGTCACCTTAATTCAAATAAATTTTGATGGAGGAGGAATAGTAACAATAGCAGCTGGGCTTCCAAATACTTCAGGCATTGCCCAAAAATACTTAAGAACATGGGTAATAAATGACAACATAAGCACTTAGCAATAGCACCTAGACTTATATGTCACTTCACAGTGCTTTACATCACTCTCTAAGCAGTTAGCATGTTGCCCCCAACAATGTGGGCTTCATTTTACTGACATTGGAAGGATTTTACTGACATTGGAAGGATGGAAGGATGAATCAACCTTGAGCCAGTCAGAATCAAGCTCCTGGCAGTGAGTCTGCAATATTAGATTCTAACCACTGCACCACCATGGGTCATTCTCAATCTAAGAGAAATAGATTTCAGAATCCTCAGTGTAATAAACATTTCCTTTTCTTTATATTCATTTTCTATTTATAGATGAGGAATATCAGAGTCCATGGCATAGAGGGGACTTAAAATCTTTCTCTGGGACCATTTTCTCAGTAGGAAATGGTTTGCCCCCAATTATTAGAAGTATTGAGGTCTCTTATACATGTCATGGCAATATATGGTAGTTCTCAGATGTCGGCCCATTATTGTTCCATCTTTCAAAAAGCTCATTCAGAGCCGATAAATTCACACAATGTGATAAAGTCTAATTCTAGATTCACAAAGCTCAATTACTGTCTTCATATAAAATGCTATCCCCAAGTGAATAAACCACATCATGATTTATTGTGGTGGTTTAAAAATAGTTGGGCTCCCTGAAACTTGTTGAATCATCATCTCCCTAAACCCACTTTAGCCTATTCTTACCTTGTTGAATGAGCCGTGCCAAGGAATATTAAGCAGCAAACTTGCCAAATTTAACAAGAATGCCTCTCTAATCCATATTTGATCTGAAATGGATCTGAACTGAGGCTGAACTGAAATCTCGTATCCAGTTTCCCACAAATATTCCCTACTTTCCTGATTTTTAATTCTCTTGGCGGAGAAAAAGTTGCTGACATTTCTTTTAGATGGGCATTTAGGCTTTCACTTTCACCCTTTTTTAAAAAAAATATTTTTAAGCTCTGTGATGCTCCCAGTGACATAAAGATTTCATCACAGTGTCTGGAAGGCCTGTGTTTTTCATGTTCTTACAGTAACACAATAAGTTGCGATCTACCCTATTTTCCCCAAAATAAGACATCCCCTGATAATAAGCCCAATCGGGCATTTGAGCGCATGGCAATAAGGCCAAGCACTTATTTCAGGGTTCAAAAAAATATAAGACAGGGTCTTATTTTCGGGGAAACGCGGTAGTGTCCCACTCACCACATTCCAAAAAGTGCAGTACAGATACTACCACAGTTGGAACCAGAATTTCTGTCCTAAATCATTATAGCAATAGCACTTAGACTTATATACCGCTTCACGGTGCTTTACAGTCCTTTCTAAGTGGTTTACAGAGTCAGCATATTTCCCCCAGCAATTTGGGTCCTCATTTTACTGACCTTGGAAGGATGGAATGATGATTCAACCTTGAACTGGTGAAAATCAAACAGCTGGCAGTCAGCAAAAGTAGCCTGCAGTACTGCCTTCTAACCACTACCCCACCACTGACTCTTATGGTTGTAAATTGAGTCAGACCTGATTTTATAACAATTTTATGGCAGGAATTAGGTAAATCCAGGTTCTCTAACTAGCAGAATTTGGCAAAAAATTTTTTTAAAAAGCCACAAATCATGATTACGTGACTGGAGAACACTGCAACCTGTTAAATGTGTACTGGTTGCCAAGCACCAGAGTTGCAATTACATGACTGCACTGCTGGTGAAATGATCTTGGCACAAGTTACAGTTGTAAGCCACTTTTTCTAAGGTTTTTATAACTTATCGGAAACAAGTCTAGTAAATAAATAAACTTTGAATCATCATTAAATAAACAGTTATAAGTCGAGGACTATCTATAGCAAAATTAGTAGTAGGTGCTTGTGTAACCAGGCAAGGTACAGGACTTTTTAAATAAAGGCTTAAAAGAAAGACAAGTCATCACCCCAAAAAATCAAAACAAAACAAAATAGAAAATCTTTGGCATCGTTTAAAATTAATATTGTAAGCAGTAAGGTTTTTCCTACCCTATAAGCTGCAGTGAAATCTACTTACCTTCGCTACCGGTTTGGGTGAGTTCCCGTACATGCGCAGATGGTTAAAAAACAGGATGTAATGATGTCCCAGTGGGTGTACGGAGCCTCCCGCCGCCAGCGCTACTGGTTCGGAGAACCGGATAAAACCGGGGGGATTTCACCATTGCCTATAAGGGACTAAGATGAAATCAGACACTGGTAGCAATAGCAGAGAAAGCTCATTTTAATCTGCCATGGACATTTAATGGGGGAGTGGGAATTTTACCCACCTCTAGCCAATAATATTTTTTAAAAACCCAAAAATGTCCCCATTTTTAACTACACTTTTAAACCACAGAATCCATTTTTCCCTGGTAAAACCTTGAATGCTTTGCTTATACTGTATAGTGTATATGAATAAAGGGAAGTCTTGGTCCAATTATACGTGTGCAAACTGATGCCTTCCTTTTAGTAAACCTTAATAAAGGCTGTAAACATGTTAGCTAAAAATTCAAAGAACAGGAAAGAGCAAATCCTGCGAATAAGAGAAAGTAGGCTGGGAGAGATAAGATAAATGACAATAACAAAACAAAGCTATAACAAAACTGTCACAATCTTCACTGATGTTACTTCTAAAGCAATAACAAAAGAGAATTACAAAAAGACAAATGGAGTAGAGAAAATAAATCAATAAAAATAACAGAACAATCCTGAAATACAATATTGAATAGTATTGTATATTTTTTGCTTGCTAAAAGTGTGTTCATGGTAAACTCCTCACTGGCAGATTATTGTTGGTAACTATAACAAACATTTTGAGACTACTGGATTCATTTCAGCATTCCCAAGAATTGACTTGCTATAGCAACTATAAGAAACAAGCTGGAATGTCATAAGAGTGATTCATGAGGATTTTTAAGAAAAGACTGGACAGCCATTTGTCTGAACTGGTAAAAGGTCTCCTGCTTGAGCAGGGGGTTGGACTTGAAGGTCTCCAAAGTCTCTTCCAGTTCTATTATGAATTGAAATACACCTGTATTTTCATCCTGATATTGCTTTGAGTTTGGTTTCACTCTAAAAGTTGCTCTTTTTTTGTCTTATATGCTATAACAACAGCACTGGAATTCAGGAAACCATGAACTGAGCATCCAAACTGCTCCACAAATGGTCTCCATAAATCTGAATCAGCATGGATGCTATGATGATCACATTCCAGAAGTTGTGGGTGCTTCAACACCAGAGGTTTTTAAGAAGAAATTTGACAGCCATCTGTCTGAAATGGTATAGGGTTTCCTGCTTGAGCAGGACCTTAGGGGTTGGACTAGCAGACCCCCAAAGTCCATTCCAACTCTGTTATTGTGTGTGTGTTGTGTGTGTGTAAAGAGTAAAAGAATTGCCGTGGAAATGGGCTGGTCACATAGCAAGAAAAGCTGATGGCAGGTGGACTAAGGCAGTCATAGAGTGGATTCCACTTGATAAAAAGCATCCACGAAAGAGAGCTTAAGCAAAATGGATGGATGACATCAACAAGTATTTGGGCCCAATTGGCAAGAAAAAGCTCAGAACCATATGGATTGGAAACAGTGGCTATAATGATGATGATATTGGCTAAGCACAATGGAGGATCTACCTTTAGTTATGCATCAACCAGTAATACATCAAATGTAAAGGAACCTATCTTGAAGAGAGTTTGATGTATTTTTTTTAAAAAACCTTGTTTGCTTACTCTTAAACTGGACCGCATGTTTCATAACAAAATGTTTGCAATTTTCCCATAAATTAAATGAATCTTTATTGTTTTACATCTATCCTTGATAGATATTTGTTGTGGTATCAATTGAGGAAAATGATAAATAAACTATAAAAAAGGATGTTTAAATACAGAGATACTGTTTGTATCCCAACTCTGCAGACATAGGCCACCTTATGATATTAGTAAATGTTTAAAAAATAAGAGGAAAATAGACAAAGACACTTCTATGAGTTGTCCTTTAAAACTTTTTCCCTTGGCTCCTGTGACAGCATCAATATAAGATGCCTAACTTTAATAGGGCCTCAAAAGAATAAGGAAAGTAGGGCTTGGCACAGCACTATTAACTGTGCTGAAAGGTTAATCTGTTCTTAAATCAGTTGCCAATTGTTTCACTGTTTTGTGCCAAATTTAGGGCATTGTGGTCCCTCCAATCCTTCCGAGAAGCTCATTTGGGAGTAGCTGCCAAAGACACGGTGAGAATATTTGAAAGAGTTTCCCCAGAAGCTGTTCTAAAGTACCAGTTGCCTTATGAGGTCCTTGTTAACCCTCCAACCAAGATATGCAGTTAGGGGAACATGGAACAAAATCTTTTGATCTTAGCATCGTGGTCATGTTTATTTTTCATTTTAGATTATAACGCTCAATTCTTTGGGTTTAGCACACCATTTTGATTTTGTTCTATAAGTTTCATCGATGGATGCTTGTGCAGAAACATGCACAACATTTGCTTTATAACTCTTCATAGATAAACAATTGTTATTATTTGTTTAGTCTTTTTTTTTTGGTGTAATGGTTAAGGCACCAGGCTGGAACCAGGAAATCATGAGTTCTAACTTAGGCACATAGCCAGCTAGTTAACCTTGGCCAAATCCTTCCCTCTCAACTCTAGGAAGAAGGCAAGGAAAAAACCACTTTCCAAAATCTTGTTAAGAAAATTCAGGGACTTGTCCAAACAGTTTTCAGGAGTCAGGAAACCAATGGTGAAATAAAGATTACCAATTTACAAATGCTAGTTTTGCCTTTGGTTTATATTCATGCTTTTATTTTGTTTGTATTCGTGTTTGTTTTTGAAGAAATGGGCAAATGTTATTCATTCACTCTTTAACATTATGCTTTATATTCTAATAATTTGGGGGGAAATACTTCATGGTGCACCTTCCCTTGGTAGTCTGCAGTTAATTGGTTTCTGGAAATCATGGTTTATAGGTTAATTTGTTCTTCCTCTGCCATGGAAGTTGCAGGCAAATCATAAATTGGCCTTACTTTGATTGCCTCTCCCTGTAGGAATTTATCTTCCCTGTGTAAACCTTCTATGAAAAAGCTGCTATTTTTCTCTGCGTGCTTGTGGGTTCAGAGTGCCACTAGGACATAGTTGGTTTCACTGAGTAATTCATAGTTAGATAAAGAGATATTACATATTAAGTTTTATGGTTTATCCATAAGCCATAATGACTGTATTCATGCAACACATTCCAATCTGCTGCCCATTCTTATTCTTTTTATATTTTGTCAGCTAAATATAAAATAAAAAGGGGTACTTATCTGCAGTCACTTATCATGTGGAAATTAACAAAAATTTAAACAGCATTTCATAGTCTCTTAACCAAAAAGTCAAACATTGTCTAAGCCATAAGAGCTGACTCAACTCATTGTGGTATCTGAATTTCAGATACTTATAGTGATGGTTTATATTGCATATAGTAGATACGATGAGCCAAGGTGGCACAGTGGTTATAGTGCAGTTCTGCAGGCTGCTTCAGATCTGCAGTTCAGCAGATCGAATCTCACCGGCTCAAAGTTGACTTAGCCTTCCATCCTTCCGAGGTGGGTAAAATGAGGACCCAGATTGTTGGGGGCAATATGCTGACTCTGTAA
>JANHFK010007630.1:119708-131422 GCA_036250565.1 Sibynophis collaris | reverse complement strand
AAATCCCATGGACCACTAATATGTTTTTTTAAAAAAAAGATAAATAGTATTTATATTAAGTATTTATATTGAGGGGCGTGCATAAGCGCACCAGCATGTCTACCATCCCTGTCCCACTGTCTCAATTTATTCGTACCCATTTACTATGTTCATATTTATATTTATGCTTATACCTGTTATCTTTTACATGTTTGACAAACTAAATAAATTAATTCAGTGCAATATAAAAAATGTAAATAATTTTTCTGTGGACCACCAAAATTTTGTCGTGGACCAAGTCACCACTGGTCTAGAAGATCCCTTCCAACCTTATTGTGCTATGTTTTAAACTACTGGAAAACCCTGTGCAGGATCCATAGATAGAATGAAACAGCCACTTCAGATGCTGGATTGGGATGCCCAGGGAATCAGATCAAACCAATTGGCATCAAATTTGGCCAGTCCTCTCTCTGTTACCCTTAAGGCATGGCATAAAGTGAAAAGGTTCACATGACTCAGGCAACATTAGCTATAAATAATGCACGGTTACATAGCTTGTAGATAATCCACATTTCATAACAGTCTTTGAAGATGCAGTATCAGATTTTTCAACAGCTGATCCCAAGAGAAGAACTCTGTAGCTTTTGGAATTATTCTACTTAGTGTTCAATAGGAATTGTGAAATTCTTTTATTTAGTGTCATCAGTGAGTGGAGCAGCATATAAATTTAATCAATCCATCAATTCCACTAGCAAAACAAGTCACCTATCCGCGAAAGAAGCAATGTTGACAGATCTCTCTTCAAATGTCACATCAAAAACTATAAAAAAAAAAAATCTTCACTAGAAGACTTGTGTATGAAATTCACCAAAGATCAGACTCGGAGACCATTGTCACATTTCTTACAAGACAAGGGGGAAATAAAAATCGATATTTGACTTTGGGATTTGAGATTAGGTTGGATTTGACTGGAGAAATACTGTAGCTTGTTATTATGACTGATTAAGTTGATGATCTATCTTTCCACCAGGAACTCAAGTCAACATGCACAGCATGTTGGTTCCACCAGGTTTTCTCTAAAGTCACAACAATGGGATGTAGGTTAAGATAAGGACTTTTGAATGATCCACTCAATGTGATAGGACCACCTTCTGAAGGAAAAGATGCCCAAAAGAGAAGGGAGGTAAAAGACTTTCCAGTTTATAGTCAGTTTGGGGAGAAGATGTTTGAGGTCCAACTCCTAGGTCTTTAACTGTTATTTCCCAAGAGAGGACAGATAGTCTGGCAAGATTCTTGTAAACTGGGGATCAACAATAAAGAAATCTATTTGACCAACTCTTGTAAAAGTTCTAGTTTGATAGGGCCTGATATTCAACAGGTTTCCATGGCTGAACCTGTTTTTTTCCCCATTCCAACTCTTAACTGGCATCATATCTCCCCTCTATACTTTGTGGTAGTGCAAAAGGGCAGAGATGAATCCAAAAATGGACAGGATGAACATCCTATAACAACCGGTGTTAGGCCCCAAGAATCAGGAATGACACATAGAAGTCCTTAACAGTTGTTGTTGTTAATTAAGAAATCATGTCCGACCCATCGCAACCCCATGGATAATGTTCCTCCAGGCCTTCCTATCCTCTACCATCCTCTGGAGTCCATTTAAGCTCACACCGACTGCTTCAGTGACTCCATCCAGCCACCTCGTTCTGTGTTGTCCCTGTCTTCTTTTGCCCTCCATCATTCCCAGCATTAGGCTCTTCTCCAGTGAGTCCTTCCTTCTCATTAGGTGGCCAAAGTATTTGAGTTTCATCTTAGGATCTGGCCTTCTAAAGAGCAGTCAGGGTTGATCTCCTCTAGGATTGACCGGTTTGATCACTTTGCAGTCCAAAGGACTTGCAGGAGTCTTCTCCAGCACCAGAGTTCAAAGGGCTCAATTCTTTGGTGCTCAGCCTTTCTTATGGTCCAACTTTCACAGCCATACATTGCAACTGTATGTATCCTTAACAGTAGATTCCATTATTGTTTTTTACCTATAGACAGAATCTTGCCAGACTAAAGCAACGATTTGCATTACTACAGATCTTTTTTGCTATCTGAGTTTGCTGTTTTCTGCTGATGTTTCATTACCCAGGTCAGTAACATCATCAGGACTAAAAGGAGTGGGATTTTCTTCTGTTGTGGATTGCCAGTCTTGGTAGTTTCTTGATTAGGCTGATGTTTAGTATTTGGTTGTTGTATATAAACATCCAATTGTATATAAACAAAGCAGAAAGCCCGTGAAAAACTAGAGAGAAACCATTTTAACCCTTTTCCTGCTGACCAAACTTTCCAATATCCACTGCCTCTTTGCTCTCCAGAAAGCAGCCCCTCCCTCTTGGGAATCCAGACTACATTCCACCACACTGGTTTGGGAAAAATTGGCTTTGTTAGAAGTTTAATTGATGCCTTTTCCAAGATGTGAAACTAAATATAGACTTTATTTCCTGCATTAACAGGAAGACAATGACTACTAGGACTTAATCAGAGGTTGCTCTTTCTAAAAACTATTCCAGAGGATTTAATTATCCATTCCTGGTTTGAGTAGCTAATTTTTTAGTTTTGCTTTCTTCTTGATTCTTTTTTAATCTCAAATTATTTTTTAAAAAAATGTAATTTAGGATATGTTTATGCGTATGAATAGAACCCTCAAGAGAAACGGTGTGGTGGCCTAGAAGGGGAGGCTCTCGCCTCACAATCAGGAGGCTGTGAGTTCGATCCTAAGTACAGGCAGATATTTCTCTCTCTGGCCACACTGAGAATATATCTACTGAACAAAACTCCGCATTGGCGACAGGAAGGGCATCTGGCCTTTAAAACACTCTGCTAACTCCATTCAGTTGCCCAGACTCCACCTCACAATGGATTTTGGGGTCGTTAAATGAAGAATAGAATCCTCAAACCTCCAGGCTTCCGATAGAAGACCTGAGATCCTCAAACCTCCAGCTTTCTGGTAGAAGACCTGAGGAAGACACAGACCACCCATAGTATAGCCTTTATTGTGATTGTTATTGTTCATCATGTATACGACAAAATTGTTTAGGGTGAAAAATAGCGTGAGAAAGGATTTTGTTTTTTGTTTTTAAATTAAACAACAACCACCTCATTCATGTAAGCCAGTGATGGCAAGCCTCTGGCATGCGTGCCACAGGTGGCATGCGGAGCCATATCTGTGGGCACATGAGTGTTGTCCTAGTTCAGCTCCAGCACTGATTTTCGGGCCTTCCGGTCCCACCTGAAAGTCAGTTTCTGGCCTCTGAAGGGCCTCCATGGGGTGGGAAAGGCCGTTTTCATCCTTCCCAGGCTCCTAGAAAGCCTCTGGAGCCTGAGGAGGGTGAAAATGAGCCTACCAGGCCATTGTGCGCTAAAAATGGGGGGAGCACGGGCAGGTCACATGTGCATGCATGGGGGCGGGGCATGGGGGGCATTGAATAAAGATGTGGGCACGTACGTGCCTGACCTCCCCACCCTCCCCCCATTTTTGGCATACAAGGGCAAAAAAGTTAGCCATCACTGATGTAAGCTTTTATGACTGGTATCTCCTGGCAATGCTGTACTTCAGGTTTTAGTGTCCGTGTTCTAGCAAACAGATTTCCTGATGTTTTGCCAAAACTTTGGCTGGCATCTTGTGAGATGGTCTGCCTTGTAGAACATGAACCACTAAGCAGGAACTGTCTGGGCTACTGTCTTTATAGCCACAGTGACTAAAGCCTAAAGCTCAACCCAGCCTGACAACTCTCATCCATCTCTAGTTGGTGTTAAGGAGGCTTGTTTAATAGAAAATCAAGACGTGTAAGGCCTATATCTGCACACCATCTCAGTAGAGATACGGCACTGTCTGTCTCCAGACTTGAGATGGCAGTTTAATTAAGTGCCTTTCCTACCCCATTCATTTTTTTTTCTGGGCACTATCACTTTCAAGCCTGATCAACCCTTGGAAATGAATTGCTAAGAAGTGACGGATTGCCAGCAAATGGAAAACGCTTACCGAGATGAAGTTCATGCAAGAACACTCCAATTTACACATCCAGTCTAAATAACTTTTGATCGGAAACCTGAACCTTTCATTTGTTGTATTGGTTGAGATGAAAAACCGTGAATTTTGGAGTATAAGACACTCTGGACTATAAAATGCACCTACCTTTTGGGGGGAGGAAAACAAGAAAAAATTTTTTGCCTCCCAGCAATTTGCCTCCTTGCAGCAAACAGCCTGCTTTAGTTTCATTTTCAGCATAGCCTGATTAGCACAAGAAAAAAAAAACTGCCTGCCAGCAATTTGCCTCCTTGCAGCAAACAACAGAGGCCTGCGCAGCAATAGGCAATGGGAATCCCTGCAGCCTGAAACAGCTGAGAGTCGGGAGGCCGATCCAACCGACAATCAGCTGCTTGTACCAATCAGGCTGTGCTGAAGCTGAAACGGGCTGTTTGCTGCAAGGACGTAAATTGCTGGGAGGCAGAGGCCAAAGGGTGGGGGCCAGCGGGTTGGCAGGGCTACATTCGTTGTATAAGATGCACCCAAATTTTCACCCTCTTTTTTTTGGGGGGGGGAGTGCATTTTATAGTCCAAAAAATGCCATATTAGGAAATAGCTAAACCAAAATTTGATGATAGTGGTGGTGGGGTCTCCATACAAAGTGGCTTAGTAACTTTATACAATCCTGTGGCTGAGGTTGTCATGTTTGACAAGAAATTAAATTCATACTCCAGAATTTAAGTGGGATCCTCACAGGTGAGTATTTTAAAGTCCTGCAAAGGAAAAGGGCGGTATAGAAATCGAATAAAATTCCTAAAATTCCAAATTCCAAATTAAAAAATGAAGGTCAATTATTATCTCAGATATTTTAAACTTTCGTTTCTGTGGGGATATTTTACTGGCCCAAAGCCAATAGATGGGAATAAATACTTTGAGTTTAATTGGAACTATCTTTTAGTATAGTATAGTATTAAAGATTAAGAGACAATCTGCAAGTTGTATAGTTGATTTCATAAAATAATTCCAGAATTCTCAAATATGACCTACTTTTAGGACATTAAAACACAATTTCACACTATTGTTCTTTAATCTCCCTTTCTCTAAATCAGACACATATGCACACACATACATACCCTGTGGAACATTTCCATAATGTTTTCAGGAAGTCTTGTCTTTATCACATATGCTTAATTAAGCTAAGCTGTCAATGAGGCGATAAACCATAGCAGAACCCACTTAGGAGCAGAATGCAAATTTGGAGCAATAAATAGAGGTCTTGGGAAAGGTCTCTGTGGCTTCTGCAAGTCCAATTTACCACCCAAGGTCATTCATATTTGCAGTGAATTAGTTGAAGGGGCTCTATCTCCCAAGTGTGAAAATGAGTGTGAGAGTAAACTGTGAAACAAATGCAAACAGAAAAAGAGGCCGTTTGATTATGTCACTTATCTCTGCTCTTTCTACCTCTTTTGAAGGCAGAATATTTTAAACCTTCTGGCTGTTCACTTTAAATACAATCTTAAAATATCTTAGGGTTGCTATTAAAGAATAATGCTCAAATAAAAAAGTAGAAAATATAGAGAAGATACAGAAGTCTGTGGGATGTGATCTGTCTTGAGTGCTTGCTTTTGACATACACTTAGACTGTCATGGACAATAGTAATTCAAATACAATCTGGATTTAAGGAATGCCTTACTTTGTTGTTGTTAGTTGCGAAGTCATGTCCGACCCATCGCGACCCCATGGACAATGTTCTTCCAGGTCTTCCTATCCTCTACCATTCTCTGGAGTCAATTTACGCTCACTTCTACTGTTTCAGTGACTCCATCCAGCCACCTCATTCTCTGTCGTCCCATTCTTCTTTGCCCTCAATCTTTCCCAGCATTAGGCTCTTCTCCAGTGAATCTTTCCTTCTCATTAAGTGGCCAAAGTATTTGAGTTTCATCTTCAGGATCTGACCTTCTAAAGAGCAGTCAGGGTTGATCTCCTCTAGGAGTGACCGGTTTCACCACCTTGCAGTCCAAGGGACTCGCAGGAGTCTTCTGCAGCACCATAGTTCAAAGGCCTTGATTCTTTGGTGCTCAGCCTTTCTTATGGTCCAAATATGCCTTACTTGCAGTAATAATTTAATGAGTAATTCTCATGAACTCTGAACGAGAGTGCTCTGAAGATTTTCTTTTAAATGGTAGAATAAGAAGAGACTTTCAGAGCTTCTTCAGTTTAGTCCTCATCTGGAGCAGAATCCACTGCTACAGTATCCTTAAGAGATGGACATCTAGCCTAAGTTGAAACATCTACTATGAAGGAACATTCAAGACAGTTTATCCTATTGCTAAATAGGTTGTATCGTTAGTTTTTTTCCCTGAAGTTTAATTAAAATCTACTCTTTTATCATTTATTTAAACTCGTAGAATTTTCTTTTTGGGTTTTTTTTTGGGGGGGCTTCTAGAACAAGTCTTAATAATTTTGCCTTATGAACTACATGACAGTCCTTTAGATATTCAAATACAGCCATCATGGCTCCCCTAAATCTTCTTTGTTCTACACTAAACATGACTTCAATATTTAAAGTAATGTCTGTAAAAAATTTCCATTCAAGATGGTAATCTTGGTTTCTATCATCTGGACGCCCTTCAGTTAGTCAGTGTCCTTCCTAAAGTGTAGAGTTTAGAATTGGATGTTTAGATGTGGTCTGACTAATGCAGAATAGAGAAGAATGATAAATTGTTTTTAACAAGTAGAAAATTTCTGACTCTGGATTCTGGCATCCTTTCCAGACCTTTTCCCAGCAGTGGTTATAGGAGGCATTGTGATTTTCTTCTGGGAAATTAACATGTTGCATTTGTGATGTGTGAGTATGTACAATCTCTCCTCAGGGGCTAATCAGGTTATGGGCATACATGTTATGTGTGTGTGTGCATCTGTAAGTTTTTCATAAGAATTAACAATATTGTATGTACAGTATTGTGCCTCAGTGTATATGTGGTGAGGTTTAATCAGGATGACTGCATAAATGTTGACGCTAACTAAATCATCTAGGTCCGTGATGGCGAACCTATGGCACGCGTGCCAGAAGTGGCATGCAGCGCCCTCTCTGGGGGCATGTGAGCCGTTGTCCCAGTTCAGCTCCGCCATGCATGTGTGCGCACCTCCCTCCAGCCAGCTGATTTTCGGGTCTCTGGAACACATGCATGGGGGGCACATGCAGGGTGGCTGCATATGTAGGGGTGGGGTGCATGCACAGCGGCCACACACACATTGCATTTGGGGGGTTGGGCACGCATACGCTTTGGGCATTTGATCTGGAAATGTTTAGCCATCACTGATCTAGGTCATGGTTCTCTGAAAGGTGCTTTCTCAAAAGGCAATTGGACTTTGTTTTTTCTTGAAGATGGTTTGCTTCTCATCCAAGAAATTTCTTTAGTCAGAACTGAAGAAGCTTCTTGGATGAGAAGTGAAATGTCTTCAAGGAAAAACAAAGTCCAGTTGCCTTTTGTAAAAAGCACCTTTGGGGGTTGACTTGTAGCTATTTCCACACATTCTTAACCATAGCAGGAAGAAATATCATTTTCAGTACTACGTCCTCACTCTTGGTTCCTTTACCTCACCTGGGCAGTTGCTGCCCATACAGGAAGTAACAAACATTATTTTTTGTGCTGTGATTGGAATGTGGGAAGATGCTATGTGCTACTTTCTCAGACCCAGACAATCTCCCTTTAAACACAGCAGGGGTGCTTAACTGGAGAATCTCATTAAGATAAATCTGGGAAGGGGAGAATTCATAGCATAAGGACCAAAAATCTGTGGCTTACTAGAATTTTTATCTGTGGTATGTCTCTTTTCACTCTTTAAAACTCTCTTGCTCAGTTTAAAGAGAAATTATTGAGGAGCAAAGTTATTTATTATTCCTAATAAATATTTAGGAAAGGAGCAATTGATAGCAACCTGGTGTGTACGCTCTATATTGTGTGTGTACATTTAGTGAGACTTGACAGCAGTTTGAAGATTCTTTCAGTAGGAAAAGTGACCTGCTGCAGAGGTAGAACATATTCCACAAGGTCATTGCTTGGAAGCAAGCAAGCAAGCTTTGGCTGCTGAGTAAGGCTCTGTTCTTTTAGTCAGCCAGACTATAAATGGCTATAGAGGCCTAAGGCCAGATAAGAGAAGGTGATTTTGCAGTGAATCATTCAGTGCCTTTGATGTGGTTGACTTTTCTAGGCTTTTTCTCCTTGCAACTCAGAAAGTTGGCATATGAGCCCTTGTTCATATTCCATGAAAAAGCACAATTTTCTTTCTGGATTGCATGGATCCAGCTTCAGTGTGCTTCATCAAGAATACTGCAATGGAAATAATAAATAAAAACAGGGGTGGCCGCCCCATTCTTTGGAACCATCTCCCCTCCCCTTCCATGACAGATAACAGGCCCCATCTCTGCTTATCTTTGGGGAAAAAAAACATTAAGATCTGGCTTTCCTCTCAAGGGTTTGGGTCTAACTGAGTAGAGTCACCATTTGGTTGGTTAAGTATTGGTTAAGTAATATTGTCAGGGTTCCAAGTAATAGATCCATTGCAAGCAAAAACTCAGAGGCAGGTAGATTCCTCAAAGAATAGCTTTATTGGAAATATCAAATTGGCAAATATCTGGTGAAAACCAACTCTGAAGGGCCCCTTGGTTTTCACATAATTAAAAGTAAAAGTTTTTCCCTCTATCCCAAATGATCAGTCACATGATCCAATCAAAGCAGCATCTGCTGGTCTGGTGACTTTACTCCTCCTTCCTCCGGCCAGTTGGTTCCCAGGGGGAAGTATTTTCTTTTGACTACACAACCCCAGCTATCTCTAATCCCCCCCTCCCTATCCCTCGCTCCAGTGTGGTAACACTGAAGTTCCAAGATGGCTTTGACCAGGTCAGCTTCAGGGTTCATAAATATTTTACAGTTGACCACCATGCAGCCTGCCAATTTATGATGGTTATAAATTGGATCAGTCACAACATTTTTTACAGCAGTTGTTAAGCAACCCTGGCAATCATAAAACAAACACACAGATATGAAATGAGTACTGTGGTTGTTAAATGAACCCATTCACTGTGGTGCATGGTGGTGGGGAGAAGCACTGTCAGAACTTTGGAATTGGGCTTCTACCAGTTCGCCCAACCGCCTGGACGTCATCATGGATGCTGTGCGCATGCGCAGAAGGTCCATGCGTGAGCGCTCCCGGTTCCAAACTGGTAGTGAAGGTAACTGGAACCCACCATTGATTGTAACTACCTTTTTGCAGGTAACTTTGACCAGTTGTGAATGAAAGACTACCAGGATTAAATGACTGGTGGTAAATTGAATACTACCAGGATAAAAATGATTTGTTAAATAACTCCTAAAGAATTATATAGGTTTCTTAAATGACTTTATCTGTTAAAATGCTATAATTTTTTGTAATCTAAAGAGTGCATACACATTTTGCATTTAAAATGGTCTCTCTTGAATTAGGTAGCATCTTCACTTTTACTGATGCCCTTTGATTCGTGGCTACATAAACTATTCAGTGTGCAACAATGATTGAAAATAGATGCTGTTGACCTTTTTTTGTTCACTCCTGTTCAACTAGATCTCCAATCTGTCAGTGTAATTGGGTTCTTTACTTTTCCGTAACCAGTTTTCTTTCTCAAAAGTGGAAATGAGTCCTTGGGTAACCCAATTAATGTAATGAAGTTTACCTTCTTAATTCCATAGGAGTTAATAGCTAAGGCCATGGTTAAACATTTTCTTTTGAAAGCTGTGCTAAGTAGGGCAATTCGTAAAGCCAAGGTCAATGCCAAAGCAAGGGGTTGGAGCATAGCCTTGGTTTTAAATTTTATGTTTCTGGCAGATACTATAGTTATGCCTGTCAGTTCATAGGCCTTGCTCTACATTTTACTGCCATGGGCAATTTTAACTGTTAAGCACTGAAGTGTATCCTTAAAATGGCAAAGGGGCTTGCTTTTTATCTGTAATTTACGGGGGATGCCTTATCCCTGTCAGTGAAAAGAGTACAAGCATCAGCATTAGGAAAGAATGCATAAGACTAATGGGTGATGACTCAGTATTTCAGGGCACTTAATCCGAGAATTCTGGGATCAACAGAAGTTCAAGCAAATGTGAAGTTGTTTTAAGAAAAACGAAAAGGAATGTTAGTAACACGATTGAAAGGAGAATAAATACACAAAACTTTTGGAAATGGCTGGGCATTTTATATAGCAATGCACTCTTTTCCTTCATGAAAATTTGCATGGTCTTTGTCTATTTTATTATCATTCACTGGCATATTAAAACCTACAGTATACTGTAAATAATACTTTACCCAAGACTTATGTACAGAATCCTTTTCCATCCCAAAACTCCTCTTCTTCCAAGCTCTACCCTTCTGATTCAAATAATTTCATGACTCGTACCTAAATTACATGTACATGTAGAAAGAAAGTGAACTGGATCTAATAGGTTTCCTGGAATGCCTTAGATGTATCCAACAGGACATTCTAGTCTAGTCTAGTCTATCTAATCTAACAAAAAGAAAGACTAGGGATGACCTGATAGCAGTCTTCCAATATTTGAGGAGCTATCACAAAAGGAGGGGGTCAACCTATTCTCCTAAGCATGTGAAGGCAGGACAAGAAGCAATGGATGGAAACTAATCAAGGAGAGAACCAACCTAGAACTAAGAAATTTCCTAAAAGTGAGAACAATTAAGCAGGTTAACTACTGAAATTGTGGATGCACCATCACTGAAGGTTTTAGACAGACATTTGTCTGAAATGGTATAAGGTCTCCTGCTTGGGTCTGCAACTTTATTATTCTGTCCCTTGAGAAGATGATTCATTGAGGAATCATTTTTGTTATTGATCTGGCTCAATGCTTTCAGCACTGGTAAATAAGACAATTGAAATGGCAAAGAGTGATGTACCTCTTGCAGGGTGGGATGGGTATAGGTGATATTGTTTTATTGTGTCAATCATAAATGCAAGAATATTCCTGCCTTGCTCTGCCCATCTGTTTCTGACTTCTGCCCATAGCAAGGGAAATTACTAAAGCAAAGCAGGGAGGAGGGAAATTGGCATCATATTGCCAAAGCTGCAGACTAAACATTTTAGCTATGGATAGGGAACAACAGAAACAGTTCTCTTTCTGATTCATTCCAAAACCCTGCATTCAGGAAAGCCAGCCATCATTGCTGATTGACCTCAGCTGCAGTACTGTTGAGTAACCACTTGGATAACCTATCGCTGTATTTAACACACACGGAATTGGATCATTTGCCTGAACTGTGCTACATGGCCGCCACTTAATGTGTTTTTCAAAAACAATGAATCAGAAGAGAAGATGTTGTGAAATGTAATTCCAAGCAAACTTCTTTTTTATGAAACCAATTATGGAGAGCTTCATCTGGAGATCATGGTGAAAAGCTACGCAATAACAGTCAGGCAGTTGAATTTGATGATATGAAAATTGAGTTACAACTCTACTATCATGGTTTTGGTTCTTAATTTCAGATTCCCTGGCTTTACTTGAGACCAAGGGTGACCAAGTCATAGCCCAAATTTTAAAAAGTCTTCTGAGAGCACCAGAGAATGCAATGATTTCTCTCCCTTTTTGTTTTGGGGAGGAAGAGTTACTACAAGTAAGGTTCTACATTTAGGCAAGAAAAACAAAATGCACAGGTACAGTATATGTGGTATGTCCCTCAATAGTAGTA
>JANHFK010007630.1:73546-92700 GCA_036250565.1 Sibynophis collaris | reverse complement strand
AAATTGAGGACCCAGTTTGTGGGGGGCAATAAGCTGACTTTGTATAAATATACAAAAAGTATGAAGGCTATTGCTTAACGCATTGTAAGCCGCCCTGAGTCTCCGGAGAAGGGCGGCCTATAAATAAAATTTAAAAAAAATAAAATTTAGGGCATGTCAAAATTTTCAACTTTCAATTTCCAATCATCAGGGGTGCTCAAAAGTTGTGACATGCCTTGTGGATTGTAAATATATTTTGGTTACTTTAATATAATTTAGATATGCTTGGTAAGTACATAAATACCATAACTTTTTAACATTTTGTTTGTTTCAATATTAACACCTAAAAGCACCTGAGAATCAAACGGCATAGAAATGGTACTAATAGATAAATAGCTGTATATTTTATGTTGAGGATTTTTTTTTTATTCCAGCACTGTTGACATTTTATATAAAACTTCATTTGTGACTTCTGTTTTACACATATGATTTAAATATTCTATTTTTTTTAGCATAATTTTAAATCCTTGCAAGTGATGCATGGTCACAAGAAGATCAAGGAAATATCTTTGTAAAATAAATAAGCACACACACATACACACAATGTTTTCAGAGAGAAGAATTAAAACTATTAGCTCATACATACATAGAGCTCAACAAAAAATAATTCTGCAGTGTCCAACTTTTTCATGTCCCTTGGTCTTGCTCCTGTACTCACATTTGTCACAGTTGGTGACAGTGCTACATAGCACACACAGTTTGAACTTTGTTTTCTGCATTACATCCCATTTGGCTTTTAGTTGTCCAAAGTGCCTGGTAATCATGAAACCCTTACGTTGGGCTGACCATTAACGGCGAGAATGTTTGTACAGATTTATTATCTTATAGTTGTCCCACTTGGAGAATATTTAAAAAGCAGTTGCCACTAATAAGCACCTTTATTCTGAAAAAAAATGTTCTGTCAATCTCCCAAACATTGAGAATAGAAGGGGAAGTCTTATCACTGTGGCATTGATTACAGAATAACAAAACAGAAAGCAGAGTTGAAAGGGATCTTGGAGGTCTTCTAGTCCAATCCCAGGTGCCCACTGAGTGGCCTAACTGGAACGTGTGCACATGCATGCGCTGGAGCACCAGAAATCCGAAGACCAGCTAGCCGGCACGTGCATGCACACCAGCCAGCTGCTCTTCGGGTTTACGGTGCTCCGGCACGTGCAGCTGGCCCGTGCACTTGCGCGTGCCGGAAACCAGAAGAGCAGCTGGCGACAGTGCACATGCCCACAGAGGGGGCTCTGGTACATGTGTCACTGGTTAACCATCACGACCTTATACCATTTCAGAGAAATGATTGTCCAATCTCTTCTTAAAAACTTCCAATGTTTTAGCATTTACAACTTCTGGAGGCAAGTTGTTCCACTGATTAATTGTTCTGGGAGGAAATGTCTCCTAAGTTCTAGGTTGCTTCTCTCCTTTATTAGTTTCCATCCATTGCTCTTTGTTCTGCCTTCAAGTGCTGCTTTACAGCAGAATAAAATTCCAATTTCTCTAATTGATCAAAGGCCACTTTCATCAAGCTTTGAACAGGGGAGCAGGAATAAACCTGGTTCATATCTTTATGGGCTGATGGTGTCACAATCAAGATGGACCCTACTGGGTTTCTGGCAAATAACCCCAATAATTCTAATTCTAAGTTCCCAAAGTATTTGAAATCTACTATGACTGTGCACCGCCCTGAGTCCCGCAAGGGAATAGGGCGGTATAAAAATGTAAAATAATAAAATAATAATAAATAAATACCTGCTATTCACTGTTATCACTGCAGGAACGATCAGTGGAGCATTTCAAAACAGGCTCCCCACAGTATGCTTGTGGCTCAGTATACCTGCATAGATGGTGATGGTAGAAGAGAGAAGAGAACTATTCCAGGTAGTAAGAAGCAGTAGATGGGTGTTGCATTTCCTCATTGTCTTCCTCCTCCAATAATAGTCTTTCTGAAGGTAGAACCTATATATAGCATAAATATACCGGTATATTATGTGTCACCCTTAGCCGAGGTGGCGCAGTGGTTAGAGTGCAGTACTGCAGGCTACTTCAGCTGACTGCTTAGCTGCAGTTCAGCAGTTCAAATCTCACCAGGCTCAAGGTGGACTCAGTCTTCCATCCTTCCGAGGTGGGTAAAATGAGGACCCCGATTGTTGGCGGCAATATGCTGACTCTGTAAACCGCTTAGAGAGGGTTGTAAAAGCACTATGAAAGCGTTATATAACTCTTTAAGTGCTATTGCTATTATGTTAATGCTCCTCTTCTACCTATTTCCATATTTATGTATTGCTGAATGCTGCTGTGGGGGTCATAGAACTTATCCTGAACACATGCTATCCCACTTCATGTTTTTTTCTGTTCTTTTGTGTAGATTGCACCAGGAACTTCGGCTTTGTTTTTGTCTTAATTACAAATGAGAAGCCTTGGGAGACAAATGTAGAGAACCCCAATTAATAGCAGTGGGAATAAGAAGTCTACAGCTGGCCAGATAACATACATGTGCCAGAATCATGCTGTTACCTCTGGCAGCTGATACATAGCCCTTTCAAGGTATAGCTCAGGCACAAAGCCATCTACGGCAAAATCCCATATTTGTCTGCAGGGAGTATATTTATACTGCCATGCATGGACAATGAAAACTGCAGTGTTTGCTAAACTCATAGACAAGGCATTGAAGAGCATCACCATATGAGTTCTGGCTTATATAGCTGGATAATTGACTCTGTAGCTTAAAATGTAAGATTATCTATTTTGGAAAATTTCTACTCTGTTGCAGGGGGGGAAAAAACCCCATATCACACCATTTCCACAACTTAGATTTAGTTGCAACTTAATCACAACCACTCAGTGATTCAGTGATACGCCATTCCTATCCTGGCATTGCAGGTAATTATTTTTTCCCCCTCAGGAAATGGAAACAAAAGTTATCACAGCGATGGTCAGAGCTATATGTGTACGTGGCTTAATTTATCCTAATGTTTCTTGCGTTCCTGAGACAGATTGCAGCTGTTCTTGTGATGTGGAATTTGACAGCACAAACTGGCCTAAACCACGGTGAGCCAAGGAGACACTGCATCAATAATGCTCTCTAGTTTCCCAGCTCTTTAGAAAACCTCCTTTTCTTCTGGAGCAATCAACCATGTATTTTTAGCACTGTTGTTGATAAAGCCCCTTTCAGAGGGTGAGATCTTATATATATATATAAAACTTTCCTCCTGCCCTTGCTGCTGCTGTCTTCTTTGAAGACTTGGCTACATTTGTCCAATGAAATCTTCAGAGTTTTGAACTCTGGAAAGAAGCAGATTCCATGCTTGGGATAATGTTCTTTCCCACCAGTTTTCTTAAGAGGAAAAGGCCTGTTCCTTTTTTTTTTTTTTGGTGGTCGTTTAAAAAAAAAAAACCATGTGAGACTGAAACTGTGTTATAGTACACGTCAAAGCTGTAACTCTACTCTACTGTTTCTCCTTCCCCCTCCCTCTTCCACAGCCAGCAATATTTCTGGTTATGCTCAGCTGCTGTAATAAGATCTCTTTGCTGCTTGCTGCTCTGGAGCTTGTTTGTCTTGGCACTCTGCTTACCGAGGCACTTTAAAACAGAGGGTCAGTCAGAGATGCTTGAGGTTATTTCTTCTCCTTTTCCTGCTTTCTTGAAATAGTTTTGCAAGTAGAAGAACGATGTTCTCTTTGACGTTCTTCCATTTACACACCGAGTGAGCACCTTTTCAGTAGGGCAGAAGGAAAGTCCGCTACCCTGTTTCCCCCAAACAAAGACATCCCCTGATAATAAGCCCAATCGGGCTTTTGAGCGCATGGCAATAAGGCCAAGTGCTTATTTCAGAGGTCAGAAAAATATAAGACAGGGTCTTATTTTCAGGGAAACACGGTACAATACTGAACATAAAAGGTCCAATGGGGCATTACAGATAGTCCTCATCTTACAAAAGTTCATTAAGTGACTGTTGAAAGTTACAGTGGCACTGAGAAAATTAAGTTATGACCGTTTTTCACACTTACGAGTGTCATAGCATCCCCTTGGTCATGAGATCAAAATTCAGATGCTTGGCAACTGACTCATATTTATGACACTTGCAGTGTTCCAGGGGCATGTAATCACCTTCCGTGACCTTCTGACAACCTGGAAAGTCAAGATTCACTTAACAGCTGTGTCACTAACTTAACAATTGTGGTGGTTCATTTAACATCTGTTGCAAGAAAGGGTTGCAAAATGGGCAAAATTCAATTAACAAATGTCTCACTTAACTTAATTTTGGACTCAATTATAAGTCAAGGACTATTTATATTAGAAGCTCCAATAGGCTGTCTTACATTTTAAGGAAGATAATGTTGACATTATCTACAGTTGATGCAAAATATAATGGTTTACTTTCTGATGGGTACAGGAACCACACCTATAGCGCAGGAGAGCCACCAGTTGTCAATTATTTTTTTTATTATATATAGCTCCCTTTATGGCTCAGGGTTTCGATCAGTGATGGGTTCCACTTACCTTCGCTACCAGTTCGCAATGGGAGCGTGCACGCACTCACTTTGCTCATGCATGGCGCTTCTGCGCTTGCGCAGAGCATCCGTGATGACATCTGGGTGGGTGAGCGGAACCTTCTGACGCCGCTACTACCGGTTTGCAGGATCCGGAGCGGACCAGTAGAACTGGTTTTGATACCTTTGGTATTTGCAATTAAAAATCTGCCAATATGAGCACAGATTGGTCAAGAAGGCATGCTACAGATTCCTCACCTACCCCTGCTGAAGAAATGAATGTGATGGATCCCCAGAGGCAAAGCCTCTTTATCTCAATACCACAATCCCAAATTTAGATGATGTGTCTTTTCTGCTGATACTCCGGAAGGCAGTAAAAACTGTTTTTTTATGGGGCCTTTAAAGATCAGGCTGTCATGTAAATGGTAGGTAACAATTACAGATAATAGTCAAGCTAGTTGCTTGGCTATATTGGAAGATGATATTATTTTAAATATAGCTTTATGCAATGTTTTGTTCTTTTTATGAACTGTAAGCTTCCTGGATGAAATGGCATACAAAGAGATGTTTAAATGAGTACACGCATAAATAAATGATGATTTTGCATGTACAGGTCAGAGAAAACTGCTAGTTTAAGATCAAAATGGTTGCACGGGGACATATTGAGTATTTCTGAAATCTTCCGTTTCAGCTTAATGGTGCATTGTGTTATGGCTTTTTAGTTCTAGGAATACAAAATCATTATTATTTGATCAGTTTGAAGTTGAGATGTTATTGGTTTTTATCTCCCACCAAAGAATTGTAACATAGTTATCAAAAAACAGTGAAATCATTGGGGTTTTTTTATGTAGCAGTTATCCAGTAAGTAGTAATAATGAAAGGCTTAGTTTTAAGAAACTTTATTAAGATGTTTCTCTACTTTTCAAAGCTTTAGAGGTCTCCATTACTGTTAATGTAGAAATTGATGGATTAATGTCTTCAGAGTTACTTGCCGAAGAAAATGAGAGCTTTTCATTCTACAAATGTTGAACATTTAGAGCTTTTTGTATTACCATTGCTAACATCAGCTCAACCTCTCCATTATAAAGTGAATTAAACTACCAATAGTATTTGTTATTTTTCTCATCTCACATGTAAAAAAAAATACTATGGACTGCTTAGAATGGAAGATAGAATGAACAGAGTACAGAAACATGTTATTCTTAATTAAACCACAGCAGATTTAGATTAAACAATGCATAAACATGTGTATGTTAAGCAGTGGCTTTTTAATTCATTGTACTGTTTTGCAGAGGTAATTAGGAATAGAAGAGTAATTAGGGTGAGAAAGTACCCATATCCATATCCACCATGTGTTCCAATTGACACTTCCCTCTTCATCACTTTTGTTTTGAAACTTTCCAAGTTTCCTTTTGATCCTTTTGCTGGAAGAGATTCTTAGGAGGCTAATTTGGAATAGGGTGATGGTGTGAAGAGAATAATTACTCCATTTTGACACAGAGAAGTCATCTCCTCGAATTCCTCTGGACTCTGTTCATAGGCCTGATTAGTATCTGTCTGGGAAGCTATTTAGGACCTTCCTATACGTTAGATATGAATTAGACATCCTTTTGGCAATCTTTTTAGGGACATTATACAGATAGTCCTCAATTTACGACCATAATTGAGCTCAAAATTTATGTTTTTAAGTGAGAAATTTGTTAAGTGACTTTAATCCCATTTTACAATTTTTTTCTTGCCATATTTGTTAAGTGAATCACTGCACTTGTTAAATTAGTGACATGGTTGTTAAGTGAATCTAGTTTCCCCATTGGTTTTGCTTGTAGAAGACTGCAAAAGAGGATCACATGACTCCGGGACACTGCAACCGTCATAAATGTTAATCAGTTGCCAAGCATCCGATTGCAAATTACGTGGCCATGGGGATACTGCAATGGTCATAAGTGTGAAAAACGGTCATAGGTCTCTTCTTTCAGTGCCATTGTAACTTTGAATGGTCACTAAGTGAACTGTTGTAATTCAAGGACTACCTATAGTTACTACCATATGTTCTAAGGAAAACGTAACAGTTAGGAAGTAAAACTACTTGAACCATTTGGTAGAACAAGAAACCAATCATAATTTGAACAAACGTATCCTACATGCAACTGAATCAGGGGTGGATTCTACTTACCTTCGTTACCGGTTCGCTATTGGTTCACAACAGCAGTGCTTCTGCATATGTGCAGAGTGTCCGTGATGACACCAATACTACCAGTTTGCAAGATGTGGAGCAAACAGTAGAAACCCACCATTGAACTGAATGTAACCAAGGAGATGTTATTATGATATGTCTGACACGTATTTGTGTATTTAATATGTTTATACAGCTCCCCATCTCATACACATGATTTGTTAACAATTGACAATGCACCAACTCTTTGTTTTATCATTCCACTATGAAAAGGAAGAATGATCAAATCCTTAGATTTCCATATATGACAATCTGCATTCTGGATTAGCCCAGAAAAGAAAAGGTATTTGGGTGCTAAAGATTCTATGTGGTTCAGGAAACACTAGAAGAAATGAATGATTTTTTTAAAAAATGGAATAAGAACAAATGCAATAACCAACACATGGCGCAAGTTCAGAGGAAGGCTATTAAGATGGTGAATAGTCTGGAAACTAAGTCCTGTGCAGAACAAAGAATATGAATATGTGTAGACTATAGAAAAGTTTACCAAGAGAAGATATGACAGCATATCTTATATCAGTGATGGCTAACATTTTTGCAGTCACGTGCCAAAAATGGGAGGAGTGTGGGTGGGTTGCATGCGTGCATGCCCACACCCATGATTCAATGTGCCCTGCCCCCAGCTGTTTCTGCCCTCCGGGGGGTAGGGAAGGCCATTTTCACCCTCCACAAGCTCCTAGAAAGCCTCTGGAGTCTGGGGATAGCAAAACACAGGTCTTCCCCACCCCTCTGGAGGCCCTCCAAAGGCCGGAAACAGACTGTTTCCCAACTTCCAGTGGGCCCAGAACGCCCGAAAATCAGCTGGCCAATGAGTGCATGCACGCTACAGCTGAGCTAGGCAATGCTTATGTGCCCACCGATATGGCTCCGCGTGCCACCTGTGGCACCCGTGCCATAGGTTCGCCATCACTGTCCTATATAGCACCAAATTGGGCTCTAGATTCTCAGTCTTTCACCAAAGCTTTGACTGTGCTTTCTCCTGCAAATAGTTATGTCAGTTATATCCTTCAAAAAAGGACCTGCAGCTAGTAGAGAAAGGCACATGTTTAATTCTACAGCTACCTAAATATATTTGAGGAATTACCAAAACATTAAGAAGGGCTGATGTACTCTTACTAGCCAATCTGCAGACTTGTTTTCAATCAACATACTAAACTTTTATTAGACTTCTATCTTTGCAATATCCATTATGTTCATTAATAGTTGTTAACTGTAGTCAATGCTTTTGTACAGATTAACAAAAATGGTAAAACTCTCTTAGAAACAATCCTATGGTCCAATATTTGTGATAATTGGATACTTCACTTAACAAGAGAACAGAGCTGCACTGTGGCTCATCAGTTTTCTTAAGGAAATAAACCTCTATTATAAAAATAAAACGCTTAAAAATATTTATTAGTCAGTCAAGGGCTTTTAACTGCATTCAGAGGTGATTGTACAAAAACAAATGGCCAGTTATATGTAGCATTCTAGTTAACTCAAATGTCAAAAAGTAAGTCATCTGAAGTTTATTCCAAAGTTTTAGCAATGTTAAGTAATTTTTACTTTAAATTATTTTATTTACTTAGAAGATTATTTACTTGGGAAATTATTGACAACTTGGGGAGCACTGTCAGTCTTTGTGGACAGAAAGCTGATGTTACATGAGAAAAACAACAACATTTAACTGTTTCAGTACTTCTTGCAATTATTAACCCAGCTTCAGTCAAGAGACTAATCTAAGGGAAATGCATACCCATACTTTGTAAGGTCATTTGAAAAGTGTACCAATGAAGATCTGTCTTTAATAAAGGATTTAGCCAATTGAAGCTCTGCACTTAGGTTTCCTATTTTATTTTTTTTATCATTCTCAGGAGCATGTGTTAAAATTTAACAGAGTACATTTAAATCCACTTCATTCCCATGCTCAAGCAAATGTTTGCCTATTGCTAGGATTACATTACAGTTGCTCCCTAAATCTGTTTCGTAATTTGGAAGCACAGTGGTCTGTTATGGTGTTGAAAAACAGTCTTTCTCAACCTCAACAACTTTAAGATGTATTGACTTCAACTCCCAGAATTCCCCCTAATATGCCAGTTGGAGAATATTGGAAGTTGAAGTCCATGTAACTTAACATTGTTGAAGTTGAGAAATACTGATTCAGAATTTTTCCTTTTCACACCTCTCTTCAGAATTAATGTGCCATCAACAACAGCATTAGGGAACTTTGCTGAGAATTGGTGAGGAAGTTTTAAATTTCCCACATTTTGTTTGCAGTTTCAGAACTGCCAAAAAAACTATAAACATTGTACAGTTTTAATGCCTCAATATTCAGATTTTTCTGCTGTAACAGTGTTGTTAGAGGCTCAGATATTTTAAGCATATGTTCACTCAGGTGGGGCGGACAAGATATTGATCTGAGTAGTTAATGGCTTCAATTTTTAGATGACCCAATTTTTCAGAAGGGAAGGATGCAGTGATTAAATTGAGTATGGATAAACAATCCTTATAATTTTAACTAAATTTAAGTGGCCAGTCCACCATTGAACACTCAGGCATTTTAAAGATCTACCTCTAGCAATAGCCCTTAGGTTTCTATACCACTTCACAGTGCTTTATAGCCCTCTCTAAGCGATTTACAGAGTCAGCATATTCTCCCAACAATTTGGGGCCTCATTTTACTGACCTTAGAAGGATGAGTCAGCCTTGAGCCAGTCAGAATCAAACTCCTGGCAGTGAACTGAGTTAGCTTGCAATACTGCATTCTAACTACTGCACCACCACATCTTCCGGTATTTGAGTGCATTCCTTCTTTTACAAACAGTTGTTCTCATAAATCAAAATAATCATTCTTTTCATGTATAACCTCAATTATATGAAATATTATTAAATGAAACCAATGATTGAAGCAATGAAGAAATAAATTATGTTAGAGCTTTGGGAAATTTAAGATTAAATCTCGCCAAAGGTACGTTTTAAGACAGTTTTTCCATTACAAGTCATCTTTGACTTAAAACCATTCACTTAACAATCAAAGTTACAACAACAAAGTTAATTACACCTGGTTTTTGCACTTATGACCATCACAGCATCCCTAAAGTCATGTGATTTGGCCTCTTGGCAATCAGCATGTATACAATGGTAATAGCATCCCGATCACCATTTTTGACCTTCATAGCTAGCTTCCAACAAGCAAAGACAATGGGCGAGGCCAGGTTTGCTTAACAACTGGAGTGATTTGCTTAGCTGTGGCATAAAAGGTCATTAAAATCAGGCACGACTCACATAACTGCCTTGTTTTAGCAGCTGAAATTTTGGTTCCATTATGGTCGTATGTCTAGGTCTGCCTATTTATTACTGAGCATTGTATGTGTCTATTTTGCTTATATTCACTCAAATTGGGTCCATTTCTAAGGGCTTGTGTTGTGACCCTGTAAGCAATTAGCAAGTACTCTGCAGAGATGAATACATTCAGACAAATGACTGACTTAATTCTTGGCTCTTCCCCCCCACCTTCATAGACACAAAGGTGAAAAATTTAAAAAAATTGAAAATCCCAATCCTTACAAGAACAATAAAACTTAAATTGATTTATTCGCATTGAAATTCTTGCTCAGTATAACTTCGATTTTGAACTCTTTGAATTTTTTTTAAATCTCATTTTTGCTTAATAAAAACAAAATAATAATTATATATATATATATATATACGTGATTATGGATGAAACATGTAACCCATTGTGATCGGGGCACTTGGTACCATGTCCAAGAATTTTGTAAGACACATCAACAAATTGCAGCTTCTTGCAATAACACCAGTGGAACTGCAAAAAACTGCACTACTTGGAACATCGTACATCTTAAGAAGGTACTTGATTGATACTTAGGAAGCTGGCAGCAACCCATATGAACCATTAGCACCAGTCAATGGTATTTGTGATGCATTTTTGAATGTTCAGTTGACTGAGTTTCATGTTTAATGAATAAAGTATATAATAATAATAATGGTTAATTTGCATTAATAAACTCTAGTTCCCTTCTTTCCAGCCCCAGCCCATTCATACAACAGATTGCAGCTACACAATAAAAGATCTTCACCTGGTGTGCATTTAGCCACTCCCCAAGGGTCCCATTTTGCACAAAAGAGTCAAAGTTGCTTTAAATTATTACTCATTAAATTTATATGTTGACTACCTCCCTACCCCAAATTACTCTGAACAGCTTGCAATGTAGTAAAAATAGAAATATAAAAGTAATTTATAATTATAAGAACAATTAAAATCACAAGGATTAAATGTAGACGAAAATGGAGTATTGGTGGTGCCTTCTCTATTACTGCACCAGCCACCTCTAGCCAAAAGTATCTTGATTGGGACCCCTGCAGAGCCAGGTTTTCAGGCCCATCCCGAAGGCCAGAAGGGTTGGAACAGATCTCACCTGTGGTGGCAAGATGTTCCAAAAGGCAGGGACTCTGGCAGAAAAGACTCTTTTTCTCTTAGAAACCACCAGCTGGGAATTCCTTGGTTGATGGCCTCTTCTGTCAGAACAGTTGGGGCAGGCCAATCTCATTGGGGAAGGCAACTCATGCCATAAAGGGTTTTAATCAAGGTTGAATTGGACTCCAAAAGATTAGCAACCAGTGCAGCTCACATAACAATGGTGTTACCATGTACCTCCTAGGAATCTCCATAACATGGTATAAGTGCTTGAAACATCTCATTCTATTATATATATATATGTAAACTAATTAATTCTTTAAAAACCAAAGGGTCTATTGTGGATGTAACCTCTCTGCAAAATGCAGGCCTTGTGCCCAGAAAATCATTAGGTATGTCCACAACTGCAAGAGATATAAAACATAAATATCCCAGCCTGCTGTTCTATTGGAGATAGGTTTAGTCTAGAAAAAGTGAGGGTTACTATCTTTCCATCAGACTCATATTAAACTCAAATTTCCCACTAAGAAGCCCAGTAATTGAAGCAAAGGTAACATCTGTTTCAGGAGGCTTGCATCTGCAGAAGAAAAGGACAGTATTTAGGCAAAGTGCTAAATTCAATTTCTCTTATATGGTACTAAAATCTCATTATTCATGACTTTTTCTCTTACATAGTACTAAAGTCTCATTGCTCATGTCTTTTTTACTCCATTCTTCAGAATGTGTTCATGAAATTATGACATTTCCACAGACTTTTCCATAATTTGCTTCCTTAATTTGAAATCTCTCCAGTATTTTCTCAAAGAAGATGGCAGATAACTTTGTTTCATAGTCATCTTGTCTGGAGCCTTATATTTTATTTGGGGTTTGGTTTCTTCTTTATCTGAGTTATTATATATTTTTTCCATGAACACGAGAGCTTTGTAACTTAGCTCCTTCAGTACCAAGGAGTTTGTATTTTAGTAACTGAAGTTAAAAGTGTTTTTATTTTACCTTCTCCTTTTAAAAAATGAATTTGTTTTTGGAAAAATAAAAATTGTTTTATATAAAAAAAATGATTTTGTTTTCTGTGAGATAACTACAGTATTCAGTCTCCAGCCCTAGCAACCGTCTAGTATAACACCCAAACATCAGAAGGCTGCTGTTCCTTCCCGTTTCCACAAAACAGAAGATTTTTTTCCCCATATATGTCTGGATGAAACTTCATCTGTATAATTTTAGGAGCCTTTTGTGAGATTAAATCAAGTCCTATCTAAGCCATCTGCGAGAAGAAATTGGCAGAGCCTTTCTGAAGAGCATTTGGTTTGGCATGTGTAGGGGACGCTAGTGTATTTGGGGTGCTCACTATATATCTGCCTTTTTGTGTTCTAGTTTTTATTGTATTTCCAAGTTGCCAAGAGTTGTATAGATCGTGCAAAAATAGAAATCAAATAAAGAAGCCCATAACAGGACTAGAAAAAAACTATTACTTGACTGTTGCATGTCTGCATATCAAAAATACATCAAACTGTGTAAAAGAAAATTTAACAATTTATTTATATATTTTCACATTACATGCATAAATGCTTAGTGAACAGCGTATTGTCTGGATCAATGTATTTATATACAATAATACTTTTCCCACTCCTAATCTCTATCTCTACTGTTCGAAAATACTCTGTATCTTCTTTTTCTTGTATTTTTAATGTCAATCTCTCCATTTCTGCACAATCTACATTTTTGTTAATTACATCATCCTCTGTAGGTGTTTCCTCATTTGTCCAGGACTGAGCAAATACAATTCTTGATGCTGTCAAGACATGTAATATTAAGTATAAATTCCCTTTATCATACTTTTCAGGTATTATGCCTAGCAAAAATATTTCTGGTTTATAATCTACATGTTCTTTTATCATTTTCTCCAACCATTTATGTATTTTTGTCCAATATTTCTTTGCTTTTACACACATCCACCACATATGATAATATGCCCCAGGTGTCTTGATACATTTCCAACATTTGGCGGACATGCTGTGTGGAAATTTTGTGTATTCTTGCTTCCCTTCAGTATTGAAATCTAATACACATACACAAACACACACACACACACACACACACACACACATATAATATATATACACATACATACACATATAATGTATATATATAATGTATAGATGTATACACACACACATGCATACATATACATATACAGAGAGAGAAACACATATACACACTCTGATGGTCTGCTACTTCTGACTTTAAATCTTGCCAAAAGTGTTCAGCAAATTTTAAGGTTAATTAAGACAGAAAGGCTGATGGGTGATTGACCTTCCTTTTATAAATCCCTCATTGTTGCTTCATTTAACTCTGCCAAGAAATCTTATTCTCTTTGATGTTAATGTAATGGGATTAAAATAAACTTGCTACCCTTCAAGACTGAGGTCGCAGGAAGATTCATTAAGACAGGTTTGATTAACATGGCTGTTCTTCCTTGGATAAAAAGCCCTATTACAATGTTTATTAGTTCTGTAAGCTTTAGCTTGTTCTTCATGCATCACCTGGATTTTTTTCAATTGCACTGGACAGTATTTGTGAAACCAGGACATTCTGGATATGTCAGACTATCATTTTGACTTGAGAAAAACATATACTTTGGAAAGGATGTGCACATTCTTTGTCTTAAGTGGTTTATATTCTGCCTTTGAGTACAAATTAGTCTAAACTGGCAATGTAAACCGAAATCTGCTGCTCCATTATACATTATAATGTATAGATAAGATCAGAAAAATGTATAAGCTTTGGAATACTATTTATATTCCATACCAAAGGACCTTCAGTAAGTTCAGTTGTTTTGATTTTATACTTTTTATGTAAAACGATGATCACTGTTTTGGTCAGGGTAGATACAAGGGAATTTTGAGAATATGTTGGGAGCATTGTCATAAGATGGCTGCAAAGAATGGGGGCCAATCTGTTAATGAAATTGTGTGATAAATCATAAATGCTGGATTAGTTGATGGCAAATGGGTGAACTCTCCTATTTGTCTTCAACAAAAATTTTAATTCCTAGAATGGTAGTTAGTTCACCTTATCTTTATTGGTCTATGTTTTTGAGGCAGTCTGACACACTTGTAAACAAAGAAATGAACCCTCCTTTTTCATATCGTCTAACAATGCCTATAGAGTAATGCCCCTCCCCCCACACCTTTTGAGCAACAGGGACCAGTTTGTGGAGAGATTTTTCTGCAGACCAAAGGGGGCATGGTTTAGCATGCTGCCTGCATCCCGCAGATGGGCCTTTGCTTGTTTCTAGCATGCCACAGACTGGTGCTGGTCTAGAGACCCCTGCTATAGAGCAGTGGTGTCAAACTCAATTTCCTTGAGGGCTGCATCAGGGCTATGGTTGACCTTGGGGGGCCATACGGCCATGGCCGAGTGGGTGTGGCCACTGGGCATGGCTTACTGGGTGGGCGTGGCCAGCTTGACACCACTCTCCAAACTGCTGACATGTTTCCTCTTCTCACTGAGTAGATTGGGCCGAAGCAACACTGGCCCAATGTTTCCTCTTTGCATTGGGTAGACCGGGCCGAAGCAATTCAGGCCAGCCCCTTACATTTTCCAGGATGCCCCCACATGCCATGTCTGACCACATCACGGGCCTTCTGTTTGACACCCCTGCTATAGAGCATCTGAGGGATCTGGAAAAATTCTATTAAATAAAGAGTTGCTTTAAATGAAGCATTGCAACTGCTTTGGTTTGCAGAAGGCCAATGCTTCTTTAAAATGATTGTAATGAAACTCTTGTCCTGGCTGGTAGTAGCCTTTCCAAGGAATTTAAAAACTACACAAACCATGAAGAATGGGATAGGCAGAGAAACAAGAAAGTGGCTGCTGAATTCTCTCATTGAATTAGCACCATCCCTCATGTGAGATTCAGCAGATGAAATAATCATCTGATCCACATAGGGCTTAGGGTGAGGAATGGAGACCAGCTAAATCTTATCAATTTCCTGTAGATTCACAGGAATGAATCTGTGAAAGCCAACCTGTTGCTATTTAACAAGTAGGATCTACAATTAATGATGAAGGCAAATGCTTAGCCGGAGTCCAGCATAGCTGATGGTTTTCACAGCCAGATGTTAGCATTTTCTGTTGATTTATTAATCCTAACTTAATTGGTCTCAGCCTGTAAATAAATGATTTGATTTGATTTGATTTTCCAGCTGAACAACGTTCGTTTTATTATGGCTTTATAGATAGTGCTTGATTTACGTCCAAAATTTTTGTTGCCAAGCAAGGCAGTTGTTAAGTGAATGTTGTTCCATTTGTCATCTTTTTTACACAGTTGTTAAGCGAATCACTGCAGTTCTTAAGTGAATCATGTGGCCATTAAGCAAATCTGACTTCCCGCATTGACTTTGCTAGTCAGAAGTCAGCTGGGAAGGTTACAGATGTTGAATACATGGCCCCAGGACAGTGCAAATGTTATCAATACATGCCAGCTGCCAAGCACCCAGATTTTAATCATGTTACCAATGGGGATGCTGTAACAGTAATAAGTGTGAAAACAAGTTATAAGTCACTTGTTTCAGTGCTGCTGTAACTTCAAACCGTCACTAAAAGAATGGTTGTAAGTTGAGGATACCTGTATATTTAAATGCCAAATTTATTAGATTTTGCAGTTTCTATTATTCCTGATTTTTCCAGTGAACTATTAGCTCTATTATTCTGTAGTATATGTACATACACACATACATACCTTTGTGTCGAAAAGTTTCACACATTGGAATCAGCAATTTTATATTTCTATCTACATTTCTTTTTTTCCTCCACCTTGGTCCCTACTGTTACGTGGATAAACTTATGTCGGTAAATGACTAATGCCATTTTTGACCAAGGAGATAAGCTGCTAAGGAATTTTGTGTTTCAGGTTGCATATTTTCTTCTCCTTAAAAGACAAGGGGCTCACATATTCTCGGCTTTAAATAGTAGCAGCTTTAAAGGGAAAATAGAGGCCTAATTTATCACCCTTAGGGCAGTTTGCTCTGGGTGTAAGAATCATATAATCTATATTGATCTAATACTTTCTTTAATCCCTTTTAAATAATCACTTGGTGTTTGCTTGAAACCATCAAAGCCATAAATTCCCTGTATTTGTTTCTCTTCAAGTCCAGCATGTAATTACAAGCTTTGGAAGTGACTGGCTTCAACTGAACTTCAAAAAGAACGTCAAGCCATTTTAATCTTTCCTAGATTACATGAAAGTGGTAGCTGTGCTGTTTGAAGGATTAACTGACCGGCACTTTAAGCTGTGCCTCCTGCAAAGTGGTGGCCCAGGTTTCACTCATGTGTAAACTAAAGAACCCAGATTGGTGAACAGATGATGCCAGCCCTTCAAAGCTGCATGCTTTGTTGGTTTTTAATGGGAGACCCTGATGCAGAAAGATGTGAACTATAACCTTGACCTCACCAACCTTGGATCAATAGGAGTAATTTGTTAAGAGATACTGTGTGTCCAAAATCGGTTGCATGTTAGTTGCTCTGAAAGCAAGAGAGAACCTGGCCACTTAATTTTTTTATGTGATTTGTAATTTCTATCTGCCTAGATGCTAATTTTAATCATGTCTCTACCTTCCTTTAAAATACCTTCATATAATTATGTGTGTGTGTGTGTGTGTGTGTGTTTGTTGTATAAATAAATACATGTTATGTATATATCATCACTTCCTGTTTCTTTGTCTGATAGTGTGCATATAATATGTCTCTGAGTTGGTGTTTCTGCTGACAAATTATTTCCAACTCTTATCTGATATCAGTGTTCCTATAATTTACATGCATGATTCTCTGTCTATTTCTGCAATAATAATGAAGAGGCCTTAGCCTTCTTCTATGTGAATTCTTTTCAAGTATTTGAAAGTGCTATCATGTGTCCCCTCAGTTTTCTCTTTTCTAGGCTAAACTTTCTCAATTCCCTCCATCTCTCTCCGTGGGACAGTTTTAATCCTCTAATCGCCCTTACTACTTTTCTCTGAACCTCTTCCAATCTGTCTAAATCCTTCTTAAAGTGAGGTGCCCAGAACCAGACATAATACTTGAGGTAAGTTCTGCCCAAGGTAGAATCAAGTGGAACCATTACTTTGTATGATTTCTGTTAATGCAGCCAAAAATGGCATGCCCCCCCTCCCTTATAACTCCCTGCTCAAGTAGGAGAAAAATGGTTGTCCAATCTCTTCTTAAAAACCTTCTGTAGACAAGACTGTTCCACTGGTTAATTATTCTCACTGTCAGGAAATTTCTCCTAATTTCTAGGTTGGTTATCTGCTTGATTATTTTCTATCCTTTGGTTTTCGTCCTGCTTTGTAAAATAGGTTGACCTCTTCTTCTTTATGGCAGTAATGCAATGGACCTCTTCAGACATACAGTGCTAGACTCTTGCCGTACGTTTGCAACTTTGTCTGTGTAAAAGGGATAAGAATTACTGAATAATTGAGGCTGGCATGACATATGATATGAAAACTTGATTTAGTTATGATTTATTGAGTATGCCATAATGGACTGAGTTCATGCCTCAGACTAAGCCAACATACCATATTATAGTTTAGTGCCGTCCTGCCATTCACTTTGCAATCCTTGGAGAACCAAGGATTGTGTAAAATGAGATGAAAGAGAAGGATTCAGAAGTAACTTGTAAGTCTTCATTATGTTACCTGACCATAGCCTGCAAAAATAACTTCTCAATTGCATCTGGATGTATGCCTGAGACTGCAACAATCATATTTTAGTTCAAGAAATTGTCTGTTTTTAGATTGGAAATGTCTCTTTGACAAACTGTTTATGAATCTGATCCAGTCTTGGCTTTGAGAAGAAAACAGCTTTACAAAATATCAGCTCAAAGCAGGACATTCCAAGCTTTTCCAAATGGCAGGTATATGTTTTAAGAGGTTCCTGAACAAATATAGTGCTATTTTGAAAAGACGCTTGACCTCTGCTCAGCAGCATCTGTTTTTCGACTTACTTTGCACCCCTTTGGATGCAATCCACAAAGCGTTCCAGCCAGAACTGTGTTTATTTCAGGCAGACTTGCATGGAACAGCATTTAGCAGGTTGCACTTTTTTGCTTATGTCTACATAAGTATAACTAACCACTCCCCTGGTTGTCAACCCTGGAGCCATTTTGGAATGTCTTCAGGGTTGTCACAGCGAGGCTGGGTAGAGCTGTGGGAAAGGGAGAGGGGAATAAGGATAGCTGGGGAAATATGTAGCCAAAATAACAAATTTTAAATTTTTTTTCTGGGAAATAAGGACACTCTGACCAGCACCTGTCGGGGCGTGGATGGGAGGTATCCGTGTTTGAGACTGTGACTTGTTTGGGGCATGTGATGATTGTATGTAATGGGGGGGAAGAACTTTGGATTTTGACTTGGGTGGGAAAAACCCGGGGAGATTCAGAGTTGGGTTTTCACCAGCTGTGCCAATATGACATGCCTAATAAATCTATGCTTTGAGGAAGTTTCTGGCCTTGGAGTTTTGATTTCATCCAGGCTGTTACTTGGAACCCTGACACTGGTCATCTGAGGAAACTATGGTCTCTTAGTGACCAGCAGAAAATGTAAACTTTAAGTCTACTTTGTCAAAAAAAATATGGCTTTTAAAATCATTTTTATTTAACTCACTAGAAAAGAAATCATATTCAAATGTCCCATCTCCAAAGGGAAGACAATTTTAGCGGCACATTAATGGCTTTGGAAAGTGCATTTGGTCTTATTGTCTTTTTTTCTGCTACAGTTTTTTTTTTTCTTGGTCTAGTTTTTCCCTTTTAACTTAAATATTAAAGAACAATTTCAGGAAGGATTTTCCTGATCTATTATTGTTGTCCAATATAATTTGGCCAGAATCACATGGAGATGATCCCTATTGGTGCCGCTGATATGACAATGATGTGATTCTCCAATCTCTATACAATCTGATCAGCATGTCAGTGTTCCAAGTAATGCACCCATAGAAAGCA
>JANHFK010007630.1:4193-14196 GCA_036250565.1 Sibynophis collaris | reverse complement strand
CCTGGAGTGGGCTGGGAGTGGAGATTTTGCAGTATCCATTCCTGCCATGCCCACCAAGCCACACTCCGTCCACCAAGCCACACCCACAGAATCGGTAGTAAAAAAAATGGATTTCACCACTGAGCTAGAGATCAGCTATGGATCTGCTACTTCTGAGGGAGTATAACCCAACTCAGAGTAAATTCCACCTCATTCTTCAAGGTCAGTTTTTTTCCAGGCCACTTCGGACTTCTGGGGAAGTTGCTTTAATTTCAGCTTGCTCTGTTTCATCTAATTTATTATTGAAATTAAGCAACATTCAGGGGTACTGATGATTTTGTTGGGGGTTAGTGGCCAAGGAGAAATAGAAATGGCCATAGCAAAGGCGCCCATTTTTAGAGCTCTGAATTGCATTCTTCACAGTTTCATGCAGCTACTTGAAAAAGTACAGGGGCCATAATAGAAACCAGAAATGCCAGGGAAGGTGATGGGTGTTGAATAATAGTCTCTTAGCACCATCTTCGGTGCACAATCTACACAGAAGCAATGTAAAACAGTCCTACCAGATGATCTAGAACAGGGGTGTCAAACTCACATCAACACGGCGACATCACATGATGTATCGGGACTTTTTTCCCTTTTGCTAAACTGGATGTGAGCATGGCCAACACATGACACATCCCCAGCCCATGTTTGACAGCACTGATCTAGAAGGATACCATGGCTGACGGTATCAAAAAAACACTAAGAGAGAATGTATCTCCATTAGTTCCAGGAGAACAGAATCTTAATAGAAATTTGTCCAAGAAACATTTGTGATTGACTTATACAGTAGCTAAAAATGTCATTTGAATCAGCAGAAGGTTTTTAAAATATTTTCATACATTATCTCTTAAAGGCAATAGACGTGTATCCTATCTCAAGAAGACTTTGGTTAACACCTCCCCCTCTTAACCATGATATTAGTCCCAGCCTGGTTAATTTAATGAAGTAGGAAAAACCGAATAACAGAGTTGGAAGGGACCTTGGAGGTCTTCCAGTCCAACACCCTGCTGAGGCGGGAAACCCTATACCCCAGTGGTTCTTAACCTGTGGTTTGCGGACCTCTGGGGTCCCACATTGTGGTCACATGGTGTCCACAAAGACTTAAAGAAATCTTGATTTACATTTTGGAGGGTCGGTGGCCATGGTCCATGGTATTTAAAGGGAGTCAGTGGTAAAGAAAAAGTTGATAACCACTGCTATACCCTACATATTAACCCTATATATAAGCATTGAATAAATGAGCAGTGGCCTTCATTTCTACATTTTTTTTTAATTTGATTTATAGGCCGCCCTATAAATACATCTGTCTACATCTTTGAGATCTATTCCTATAAATGTTTCTATAAACCCGACAAGTGATAATAAGGTTGCCTCCGTGTCCTCAGATTGGGGTTCAGGGTGTAGCAAATCAGTCTTTCAAATCTAGAATACAGTATCTTGGTAAAGACAGTATTGGACTGTAAAGTACAACATTACTACTCTTTAGGGCCTTTTTGTTGCATCCATAGGCACAGAGTAAGATCTCAAATGGGCCTGGAAAAAAACCCTGATTTGTCATGATATTTTCTCCATTTGCACTTTAGCCTTTTGTTCAACTCTCTAAGCCAAGGAAATCATTGACCTCTGTTAGAGGTATTCTACTTACCGGTTATAATTGAGTAACCCAAATTCAAATTATGCTGATCTAAGCCACTGTATTTAATCTACATCAAAAGGTGGTCATAAAGAAGATACTGGAATAGAAATCTATGCATGTGATCATTAACTCCTTGGAGAAAAGAGATAAAGATTAATAGAACAAATTAATGAACGTTCATAACAGCAAAATGAGGATTGCAATTGAATCCACTTGAGAGGCACCTGAAGCTAATCATACTGTAGTGTATATCAAAACATTACTTGCATTTTCGGATATGTTTCCAAGCTCATATTTGTAATATTCACACTATACAAAAATAAACACTCAAGCTGCAGAAAACAACTGAATATCTATATCACTGGAATAGAAATATGCATGGCTTTATGGTCAACAGAGATATAAAGATTATCACATGGAAACTTTAGCTGCAGAGAAGCAGCCATCTTGCAATAGCAACAAGAATAAAATGTGACGCCATAAAGACAAACAGATTTATTGAGGCAGAAGTTTTGTGAAAGTACAACACTACAAAGGCATATGCTACAATAAATCTGTTAGCCTTTATGTTGCCCTAAGATGCTTTGTTCTTCTGCTGTAATTTAGAGCTCACAAATCATAAAAGTACTTATATATTATATTTGTATCCTGCCCTGCTTCCAAGGATCAGAGCTGCATTTTAATTGTACAGGAACTCTGGAAGCTACATTTATTGTGTTCAAGACTGTCCTGTTTTGCTCTGCCAAAGTTCACAGGCAGGTCAGAAATGTTCGACTCAAAAGCCGTCTAGGACAAGTGAACCCAGATGGTCAGGATAAAATGAAGAAGGCTGGTGGGAATGGCGTTTTCGGGAATATGAATTGAGCTCCAGACACATTATGTGTCTTGACCTCTTCCCATTTCCTGGAAGAGGTGAGTCCTAAGGAAGAGTGGTAAACTCTGGCATTCTGTCTTCGTTTCAGAACAAGCTCTAATTAGTTTGCTGGGATACATTAAGACTCTCTCAAATCAGGACAAGTGGCACCCCAAGCTTCTTGTTTCTGATAAAAGACAAAATGAAAATTTCTGGCTGCAAACTGTTATAGGAATTTTGTAGTACTTCATGAGATGCTGATTAGAAGCTAAGCGACTTTATTCCATTTCCATATTTGTGGCACCTTCTCTGTCTATGTTCTCCTTCAGAATTGTGTGTGTTTGTGTGTGAGAGAGATAGGAGGGTAGGGAGGAAATGGGAGAGAGAAGGGAGATTATTTATTTAATTATTCTGTTCCAGGAACAGAAGTTGGACAGACCGAGGCGAGGCAGAATCAAAGTTAAAGCTAATCGTTTATTGAGCTAACAAGAGCAGCTAACAGTGACAGCTCAGAAATGGCAACAACGAACTTCCGTCTGACAGTTCCTTTTATACTCAGCTGTCAGACGGCTTAGCCAATCAGATAGCGTCTTTTTCCCGCTTGCAATAAGCGGACCAGAATGAAGACGCTACATTAATGACTCTTTCATTTGCCAGCCCAGCAACACTCTTTCTCCCTTCTATGAAAACCTTTTCCTATGGAAAACTAATATCCTATTTTCAGGTACCCATTAGCTGATTAAAATAATATGATGTCTGGATGGGCTTTCTGTCCCCTTAATAGATTGACTTCTGGTATCATGTTGCAGCTCCATCCAAAGACCTGAATTGCAGCAGCTATTTTTGCCAAAATGGAAAGAAAAGATGTGCCTGCTGCTGGCACCACTACCCAAGCTGGTAGTCTCCCAGATATTTAGATGGAAAACCATGCTGGCTGGTAAATGTTGGGATCTGCCAAATTCCACTCATGTAGGATATATCTGGCTAGGGAAGCAAAATTATCAGAGTTGCAAACCCAACAATATCTGAAGGGTTTCAGATTGGAGGAGTTCTGGGAATTACACGCCCCTACATCATACCTGTTAAATGAAAGCTGATTTATATGGATGTAAATTTTGAAATTAATCAAAACACACACACACACACACACACACACACAAATGGAGCAGTCAAGTGTTTCAGCAAAGATGGTTTAATCAATCTTTTATCAGTAATGTTTATAATATTTATTGGAATAAGAATTGACATGTACATACATATTGCCAGTCATTCCCTCACTAACTTCAACAATGCAAAACTCTTGTTACAAAGATGCTATATATTACCATGCTCTTTCAGAGGGTTTGGTGTAAAAAAGCCATTTGGACAGTGAAACATCTTTAACCTGCAAAACAGATAAATATTGGATGACTATAACTGGTTTATATGGCTCTGTTGAATTGAAAGGTGTTTGCACCATCATATATTACTTTGCCAAGGCATATGTGAATCAGTGGTGGGTTTCAAAAATTTTCGCTACTGGCTTAGTGGGCGTCACTTACGCTCACTCAGTCACATGACCCCCCCACCTAGCCACACCCACAGGAAAAGGTAGGAAAGTCACTCCCATTTCCCCTCCTTTAGAGGCCCAGCCCTAGCCCCACTTCCTCCCCCACCACTGCCTCTTTGTTCAGGCTGCTTATCTTCTACGACAGCTGGTCCAGAGTCCAGAAGGCAATATGACCAGGGTTTTTGGCAGCCCCCAGCCAACAACTGCAGCCACAAAGTGGTTCTCAAAGAGGTGGCAGCAGGCCACAGGCCGCTGAAAAATACCAGAGGTTGCAGAAAAAGTTGCTGCCATTGCCTCCATCTTCTTCACACATGCGCATCTCATTGGACTTGCAAGGCAATGGGATGTGCATGGCAACAAACATGGTGGTTGTGGCGAGCAATTGGCAACCGATTCGGGAGTGTTGCCAGCCATCCATCCCTATCAGTTCAGCGACCTTGGCCAAATTTCCACCAACAGTACGTGTGAAGCAATGCGAACTGGCTGAATACCACCTCTGATGTGAATGCAGTGATATATTAAGATATACTCAGCATATACATAAGGTGATACTTCCACAGTAAGGATAAATAGTCAGCAGAAGATCCAAAATCAGGCTTTTCCATGATTCTGGATCAAATATACTCTTCATCTTTATTCCCCCCCCCCAAATGTTTCTATATCTAGTAGCATGCATTAAAATACCTTTAAAAAAAAGAAAAAGGAATTAAAATCAAATGTGAGAGATTTGCTTTGATACCCATTTTTTTTGTGATAAATATGTACTCTAATGTCTGACTAAATTGCAGTATGTTTTCAGATCTCAATGTGATTTATTTGTTAAATAATCTAAATAAAAAATACAATCCATTCCTCCAACATGTTATCTTTCTTTTGAGTAACTCTGAAAAGGAGACTATTGATGTGCATGCATCATTGATTATAGGCAGTTATTATTTAGTAAGCAACTTCAGATAGGTGGCCATAATTATTGCCAGAAGATAAGGGGAAAAAAACATGTCTAGTTTTCATGAATATTAAGTTTTGCAAAAGAGCGAATTTGGAGTGTTAAAATCTTGCAAGCTGCAAGGATATAATAGTGTTGGAGATGACCAAGCTGAGTCTGAGAATGGGGTCATTGTAAGTTTGAAGGCATTACACCACCACCTGAGACTTAAATCCAACCCTCCATGAATTCATTTGACTCTTATCTAGCTCCAATTTGCCTTGACAATTAGTAGATCAGATTCTGGTGTGTAGGTACTATGAAAAGTAGTATTTTTGAATTCTATTCTGGCTCCTGGTTTCTTGTGCCTGAGAAATAAGCTCCTTCTGATTGGTAAAATCATACGATAGCTGTTGAAATAGACACTGTGACACTTGCCCAATTAAAAGAGAGAGAGAGAATCCAAGGACAAAGAAGCAGGGTACTAAGATATTTATAGGTCATACCTGCTCAGTTTGAGTCCCATTTATTTGCCACTTGTGAATTTTATGATAGCACTAAAACGTTGGTTTTCTGATAGTTTATTGATAGCTTTTGTACTGTACAGAATAAAACTAGTGCTCTAGTGTTCCCATCTGTGAAATAGACAATAATAACTACATTGGCATACTGTAATGCTGAAATTGCACAATCACCTAAAATAAATGGATAGGGGACTGAAATAGGAAGTGCTTGGATTATGGATTTAAATGTAGATTAAAAAGTAGTGGAACTTATATGCAACTTGTTTTTCATAAGTTGGGACTGCTTTTGATAAACATAAGGAATAAATCTAATTCTCAGGGAGACTAGAGTCACATTTGAACATATTCCCAGTATCCCAAAGTGCTTTTCCAAAAGGCAACTGGGCTTTCTTGGGGGAGGGGGGGTGTCCTTGAAAATGTTTTGCTTCTCATCCAAGAAGCTTCTTCAGTTCTAACTGAATAGAGGGAATGTTTATAGATACCTTACGATTCAGTTAGAACTGGATAAAACATTTTTAAGGCGAAAAAACCCTCAAGAAAGTCCAGTTGCCTTTTGGAAAAGTACCTTTGGGACAATCATGACCTGCATGATTGAGAATCTCCATAGACATTCCCAGTGTAAGTACTGGAGCATTAAGAGAAGAAAATGTAATGTGGGACATCCTGTGAAAAGAATATGGGAAAAGGAGCCTTAAGCCACCTGTTGAAATGATGGAGGAAAGCAGGCAGAGCCATACATGATATTTGACAGGCATCACCTCCACTAGACAATGCACCAGATGTTCATGCAGCTTAGTTCTTTCAGCTGAGTATCTCTGAAGTGCATTTTCACTATGAATTAACAGGAATAGGTGTCACAACAAAATGCTTTCTCGCCGCAAAGAGACTTGAAGTAGAAATGACATAATGTTTTGACAAGTAACCAAAACAATAACCAAAGGAATATTTAAGAGCCATAGTTAGTATGCACTACAGCAGGCTACTTCTGTTGACTGCTGGGCTGCCAGCAGTTTGGCAATTTGATTCTCACTGGCTCAGGGTTGACTCCACCTTCCATCCTTCCAAGGTCGGATAAAATGAGGACCCAGATTGTTGGGGGGCAATAAACTGACTCTGTAAAACTGCTTAGAGAGGGCTGTAAAAACACTATGAAGCAGTATATAAGTCTAAGTGCTATTGCTAAGTGTTATTTAAAAAGAAAAAAAATGTAACCCAGCCATTTTGAATAGGCTACTTAAATAGTCTAAGGTCCTCTCCAACCAGGTGTTTTTCAGATGTGCTGAATTCTCAAGCCAAGAGAAAAACAATTGCAGCCCCATCATGACAGTGAATATCAGGAATTTTTTTCTAATATAGAAGCCTAGACTATGTATACCTTAATTATTCTCTGTTCCACAAACATAGGGATGATTAATATTATAATTGACAGGTTAGCTGATCAGCTACAGAAATAACTTTCCATGGCAGGTTAAAATGAATCTGGAAGTTCCAAAGTTATTAAGGCTTTTTTATCTGTTATCTATGAATGGATACAGCTACTTTACCTTTTAATATTGCATTCTTCTTGTGCTATAAACAAAGCCAAACCAAAGCAGTTTTAAACATGTTCACCTCTGACAATGTGGACAACAGGGCAAGAGATGCTTTAATTCATCCCTTCAATATTTTCATGGGGTGCTGTTGAAAAGGAAACTGACTTAGACATTTTAGAAGAAGAAAAAAAAGCTTCCTCATCAACACCAGCCTTGTTACATGTGGTTTAGCCCAACCATCATTATTGCACATGACAGGGGTGTAGAAGGGTTTCAAAATCAAAGTTTGTCCATTAGAGATGCATTTATCATTACAAGGATGGGAAGACAGGGGAGGATGTTTATTTCACAAATAATTTTCAGTGAAAGGAAAGCCATGTCCTTACTTGTCTTTTTTTTCTGGTTTTGTTGTCTCCCTTCACAGGTAAATGGAAAAGATTTGTCCAAGGCAACTCACGATCAAGCCGTAGAAGCCTTTAAAACAGCTAAAGATCCCATTGTAGTGCAAGTCCTGAGAAGAACGCCACGCACCAAGATCTTCAGCCCTTCTCATGAGTGTCTCTTGGTAGACATAGGCACTCAGACTGAGATTACCTTTGAACATATCATGGCTCTAACCAAAATGGGCTCACCTACCCCACCAGTCCTGGATCCATATCTCTTACCTGAGGAGTAAGTACTGTGTTCTGTAATGCTGGAATTTCAGCTAATGCTATGGGTGCTATTAGTCACCAAAAACAAGTTAGTAAACCCAGAAGGGCTCAATTTCATACATTGGTGTCCTCAGCAGCTGAACTGCTAATATCTAACTCTATATTCAGCCCCCTCTATCTGAACAATCTTGTTTTTGTATGTATGGGTAATATGTAAGTCAGAAATCATCTTACACCGCTAAAAGCAATTTCTGATTGCATCTGATGAAATTCAGCAACATGATTTTCTGTTCAAAACACACCATACAGACACACCTAAAAGAGTGAAAAATATGAGTTTAATCTATTAGGCTATTTTACTCTTTAAATCTGCACTCTTCGTAAACAAAAACCCTGAATCCTTATGACATCACACCCACTAGACATGTTAGTGCATTCCTCTGCAAATTTGGGACCCGTTCATTTGGCTTACTAGATGGAAAGAAAGAATCATATTTCTTCATCTGCTTAAGTCTTTCAGTTTGGCAGTCCGGGTCAGGTATCTGGATATCTAAACTCTAAACCACAGTCTGCCCAGTAGCAAACCAATTAAAAATAATATAGTATATCATACTCATGTCCATATTAGTATGGAACTTTAAGCCAGTTCCTCTGTGAGACCTATAAATGAGAGACAATTATTTTCTGAGTAATAATTCAGAATGTCCCAAGTGTGAAGTAATGATGGATAGAAATAGGTAGAAATATTTCTTCCACTTTTCCAGTAAGCCAAAATAACTACAAAAACCATAGGAATGAATATTGAATTATCAAGTAATACTTTTGTATGTGGACAAATTTATTTTTGAAGATGTCCTTATTTCAGATAGAGATTTTTAAGGAGCTATTTCTATGAAATCTTCAGGGAGAAACTACATAGAAGGATTTATATTAAAATATTCCTCCTTGAATGTGTTCACAATATATATGTATGATTACAGTTTTATTGGAATAATTATCAAAATAACTTTTATTCCAATAATCATTTTTCACCGTAACACTCAATGAAATTAGGAATGGCCAATTAGGTTATCATTAGCAATTGAACTTTTAAATGAAAGCAAAATCACAGCATCTCAGAAATAGCAGTAGCAGTTGATAATTGAGTCATCCAAATTAAATTAAAAGACTGAGTAATTAAAAGCCTCAACAAGATTTTCTTTGCTTGGCAATTGCAACTAGAGCAAAAGAAGGGCAAACTAACCTTTCACTGGGTGAAATTACTGAAAAAATCAACAGGAAAGAGACATCTTTTTGGGCCAATGTCACAATGAAAACAGGTCAAAATGAAAAAATATAATTCGGTGGAGTTCCCAGGATTACCCTCGCACTACTAACTTGAAACTTCAATAATTCAGGCAATACTACTTAACAATTTACTGCTTCATGAGTAGGAAACATCGTGATGATTTTTTTTGTTATTCTTGTTGAAAACATGTTGCAACCCAAGCTGTGTTTCCATAAACGTATCTAGAGTTTAATTATTATTAGCCCACGATGTGCAGAAACAATCTGGATGGCTATACAGTATTTCCTGCCATCTAGTGGTCATTTATGTAGTCTAGAATGTGGCAGGCCTAATGGCTTTGTGCCTAGACATAAGTAACAGAGTAAGTATAATTTCATTATAAAAAATATTTAATTGCCACTAAAGGTTTTATATGCATAAGTAAACAAAACTAAGGAAATTGCCATCTATTTACTTGATAATTTTTAGCAGTTTTATATTCACTGCTAAATAACTAGGTAAATAAACTCTACGTAAATCACTCATATTTTAGAACTGAGGTGGCTGTTTTAGGACATGTGAACTTCCAACTCCCAGAAATCCTGAGGCAGCTATGAAATCCACAAGTCTTTCCCCACCTCTGTTTTAGAACAAGGAATATCTCTCGCCGGAATATTAATAAACCCCCTAGGATACTTGATACAGTCTTTAACACTAAATAAAAATGATATAAATTCCCTCTCCCCCCCCCAAAAAATGTAAAGTGCTGGTTGTTTCCTGCCTTGTTCATGAGAGCTCCCACTAGGAAGGACCATAAAATAAGTGGCTAGAATACGTCTGTCACATAGAGTTTAGGATCATCTGTCTACAAGGTTTCAGTTACTCAAATTGGAAGCTTGATCTTCTTTTATCTGCAAAATATAAAGACCCTCTGAATTTGATGCAGAATTTTTCCTAAATTTATTTTTATTTATTTATTTTACTTTAATTTGATTTATATGCCGCCCTTCTCCGAAGACTCAGGGCGGCTTACAATGCGC
>JANHFK010007628.1:0-14775 GCA_036250565.1 Sibynophis collaris | reverse complement strand
TAATATCTCAGTTCTTGCTTTCTTTCTGTAGCATTCAGTTCATACTCAGTAAAAGTACCTTTCTCTATAAATATGGAATTGGGGGTTTTCTTTCTTGAGTTTTGAAAGGAGGCACAGTTGACAGGAGTTAATTTTTCAAAATATTCAGTATATTCAAGCTCTCAGGAAGAAGCCTGCTCTTCTACTCTATTTTTGCAATGAGAGATATTCAGCTACTTGATGATCTTACAGATTGAAACAACATTTGTGAGGGCACTTGGCAATTCAGTGTAAGACGAGAAAGGTCATATCTGAATTAAGCCACAGAGTAAACAAACCTTGGTGAATCTTGGTCCATTCTTCCCTTCCCTTGCTTAGTCATGAGGAATTGTCCAAAAGCTTCTGCTTTTGAAACTATGCTTCAAAATAAAATCAAACCTGATTTGGTTCAGATGCTATGACAATCAAGTTAGTCAGAAATAAAAGCTGAAATATTTCTCCAGCTGTACAGAAATATGTCTAAGAGTGGCTGCTGTAGCTCAGTCAGAACACATAGCTTCACTTTAGCATGATATTCAAATATTTACAGAGAAATGAACTCAAATTTTTCCCCATTTCACTTACCAGTCACAGAAGCCACATGAAGCAATATTTTATGCAGTTACTAAATTAACAGGGTAATGAGTCGAGATTTGACAATATAAAATTAGTATTGATTGGACAAACTAAAAAAAACTGTGTGTTAGGTACAGACGTACACACACATGTGCCACCCTTGAAACAGGAATTTCTCTTCAATTAACAAGGAATACCCATTACAATACTCTACCAGGGCTGCACTTATTTTAGTTTGTCTGTTAACAGTAGTGTTGAATAGTAGTAGGTGGATCAAATGAGGCTACTCCTATTTGTCAGCTGGAAAAATGTTTTGTTTTTCAAGCATTTAACTGCTACAAAAGAAAATCATTAATCTCAGCAAGTTCTGACATTTGGAAATAGCAATTCTCATTATAAAGAAATGTCTAGGCAGATTCTAATATACATCCTGTGATTTTAGCTATTTAACAGTGATATGCTTGCTATTATTAAATATCACTCTTGGGGGCCTATTAATCTGTTACAGCCACCAGAACCGCACATAAACAATCAGCATAATAAAAAACACAGCAATAGCAGCAAGCTTGGCATAGGTGGAACGTATGTTCAGATATTTTGCATCCTGGCGGTATTTCTTGGACAAACTGGACAGATTATTTGCCTTGGAATCCAATGCTGTTTGAAGAAAAGATAGCATGAAAACAAAGATATTATATTCATGAAATGTCAACATTATTTATAAGACAGTAGACCTAGCTCCAAACTCTATCCAAGTGTTTAAGACTAACTTTAGTCTGACATATATGATTCAGTCTTTCTCATTGAAAAACTTGCTGGATGTTATAGGTTTCCCTCAAACAGGTAGGAAGTCTTTGATAATCAACCTTTTTTATTTAGATTAGCGACAATGAATTAAAATTATTGTAAGCCACAAAAGAGACTTTCATGGAAGTCAAGTTCTTTCATTTCCCCTAGCATATGAAAACTTTTGAAAAAATTATATGAATGGCTAGTGGACTTTCATAAATAATGGGATGAGGCACTGAGTTTGCAGAAAGGAAGTTTCTTATTCTATCAACTACCCATCTCCCCATCAACTACCCCCAATCTTTACAAGAAGTTTTTGGGATGACAGGTAGTGCAGGGAGAATGAAAGAGAGAATGAAAAAAGTATTAAATTAATTTAAATTAACACACTACATGTTGTCAAATTTATGAAGCCATTTCACAAATAAGTGACTCTTATAATAAGCCTATAACAAGGTTAAAAACTTATGTGTGTATGTGTTCATTCAAAAATATCTTTTTTTAGAAATACAAATGTCTTTTGCTGTAATTTGGTAAATTGACTAAGAAACTGAGACTTTATCCAGCAAAATATTTAATTCAGAATCTGTTACCATTAAGAATAATTACAATTAGATAAATTAACTTCCATAAACATCTTTGGATTATAGTATACAGTAGTTTTTATCTGCATGAACTATTAGTTTTTGTATTCTAAAGTGTGTTTATCAATTCTTATTCCATATACAGTGGATATAAAACAAATCTGTTAAAATGCCATATTTTTGAGATGTAAAAAATATCGGACTAAGATCAATCATTTCAGAATATTTTCCTCCTTTAATATAAAAACTATACGATTCAATCGAAAAGCAAACTGAAAATCTTTTAGGTGGAAAAAATAACAATAAAAATGTGTCATAACATTGTTGCATAAGTGAGCACACATATTAAACTAATATTTTGTTAAAACATCTTTTGATTTAATGACTGCATGCATTCAGGGGTAGAACCCTATCAGTATGGCACATCTTGCCTTGGGAAACTTTGTCTTCTATTACCTGCAAAAGCATACCAAATCTGTCACATGTACAATCCACTTCAAGTAACCCCACTGTCAACTATTGGTAAATGCAGCAAAAGAAACTCCTGGAACATTGTTTTTCCAATTGGCAATTCCACATAGGCAGAGAAGTGGCAAAACCACTTCTGAAGTTTTTGTATGAAAAACAGCATAGTTAAAATCCATTTTGTTCCACTGGGCCACCTGCAGTCCATGTCCACCAATCAATTACACTCATTTTGTTTTGGGAACAATCTGCACGCCTCGCGTTCGACCTTGAGGTGTTGGAATTCTCTCGGGCTACACCTGCATTCCTCAATTCTCTCCCAAGCCACTCTTACATTCCAATCACTCCCCTCCCCGCTCCCTGGTTTCCATTGCCTAGTTGCAAGCAGGGATGCATAGCGAGTCAGCCATGACACCCACAGATTTTCCAGTGGATTCAGTTTGGACTCTGGATAGGCCAGTCCAAAACTTCTATCGTCTTCTCGTGAAGACATTCTTTTGTTTGGAGGTATGCTTTGAGTCATCATGCTGAAAGGTGACATTCACATTCAGCATTTTAGCAGAGGCCTAAAAGTTTTTGTGCCAAAATTGACTGATATTTGGAACTGTTCATAATTCCCTCCACATTGACTGAAGCCACAATTCTAGCTGAAGAAAAGCAGTCCCAAGGCATGCTGCCACCACCACCATGCTTCACTGTGGATACGGTGTACTTTTGATGATGTGCAGTATTATTTTTGCACCACACCATTTGGAAATATGGCCAGAAAGTACAACCTTGGGGTCATCAGACCAGAGCACCTTTTCTCACATGCTTTTGTCATACTTTATGTAGGTTTTTGCAAACTGGCTTGGATGTTTTTCTTTGTTAAGAAAAGGCTTCCATCTTGCCACCATATGCCACAGCCCAGACATATGAAGAATATGTACCTGTAGTACACAACCAGCACTTGCCAGAAATTCCTGCAGCTCCTTTAATGTTGCTGCATGCCTCTTGACAGTTCTTGGTAATGTCATTTTTATGCCATATTTTCTCTACTTGTTGATGACTGTCTTCATTGTGTTCCATAGTATATCCAATACCTTGGAATTTTTTTGTACTCTTCTCCTGACTGTTTCCAACAATGAGATCCCTTTCATATCTTTTAAGCTCTTTGCAGATCATGGCTTTTGCTTAAAGGGCAACTGAGTAAATGTCAAAAAAAAATCCTACAACAGCTGAACTTTGTATGTGCTTGATCAGTCACTTTGATGGCAGAGGTGTACTATTTAATCTCAGTCTGAATGTTATTGGTTAATTTTGAAAATAGCCACATCCCTACTTATAAAGAGGATATGCATGTTATGTAACTTTTTTATTGTTCTTTTTCTCTAAGAGTCAGTTTGACTTTTTATATCCACTGTAGTTTCTACTTAGAAAGACTATGTCTGGTATGAAATAATTTGTATTTACCTGAAATATTAGCTTTAGTATTCAAAAGTGTATTTAATAATTAATTCTTATTCTATATAATTTCTATTGAAAAAGCCCATATTTTTAAGCAGGGACTTTTAAACAGAGGGGAAAATTACCAGTACCTACTTGCTGTTTATTATCAATTACAAAGAGAATGTTACCATAGTTGCTTAATAACATTGCTACCTAACTGCATCACTTCTGGTCCTGTGTCAAAATCTTCATTAAAGGAAAACTAGTATTACAGAAAAAGCAAATGGGAAATCACTCTCAGAGGCAGGCAGTAACAACCTTGAATTATGTAACACTGCTTCTCCTAAATTATGCAAATATTGTGATACTGGCAAAATTAAATTGCATGAGCACATTATTGAAAAAATGAAGGAATGAAGATCATAGGTGTCAAACCCACGGCATCACGTTGCCGTCATATGATGTATCATGACGTTTTCCCCCCTTGCGGAGCTGGTGTGGGAGTGGCTTGTGCATGACACATCTGGCTCATGCACTGCCAGTTTGACACCCCTGATAAGATCTTTAGGTACAGAGATGAAGTTCCACAAAATCAAGCAATGAGTGTGTAGATTGTGAGTGTGTAGTTGGGGGGGGAGGGTTTAGGAATTCCTTCAAATCAGAGTTGAATCATGATGACTGCCTAAACAAGTCTGCAATTTTCTTTGCAAGATTTCAGTGACTCCTTCCTAGGGCTGAGCAACTGATTTGCCCAAGGTCACCCAGCTGGCTTTGTGCCTAAGGTAGAACTAGAGCTCATAGTTTCCCAGATTCTTGCCTGGTATCTTAATATCTACCTAGTTTTCAGTACAATACAGTAGGGTACCAGACTAAACATTGGCTTCATTACTGAAAGTTTGGAACAGAAATGTTATCAGCCAACTACAACAAAGTTCATAATTAACCTATTATTGAGGCACATGTTCTGCCTTCACATGCTTTATCAGCCTATGTAAAGTAAGAAGACTTTTGTTCTAAATATTTTATAATTTAAAATTGACACTGGAGAGAATACCACGCCAGTTGATCAATGCAAGTAACATTAAGCAGAAATGATCAAAAGAAATTACATGTACCATGTTTCCCCCAAAATAAGATCCTGTCTTGTATTTTTTTGAACCCTGAAATAAGGGCTTGGTCTTATTTTCGGGGGGTCTTATTATTTTGGGGCACAATTTGGGGGTGGCAGGTGGGGAGGAGGAGAAGCAAGGGGCAAGAAGCTCTGCCCTGCCTGGCGAGGGAGGGAAGAAGAGATGGGAATAATCACTGCTGCTTTTGCACCTGATTTTGAGGCTGCAAAAACAGCAGGAATCCCCACACGTCTCACGCCCCCTTCAAAAACAGTCTTATCTCAATCGGTTGCCAAGAGCTTGCCCCAATTGAGGCTCACTGGGGTGAAGCCTGCACCCAACGCTTGAGAGGGTCTTGGGGGAGAAAGCCCCTTTATGCAACCCAGCCTCTCTCAGGTGGGAAGAAAGCCTCCTCCTACCATGCAGCCGGCTGATTGAGAATTGGGTAGTCCTGGAAACCTCTCCCCAGCTGGACACGGAACTCCCGCAGGAAGGCGTCTCATTTGGACTACTAAGCACCAGCCTGCACACCTGTTTGGTGCTGCAGGTGCGCACAGAGCTGGCACGAGAGTTGCAGCACCCACCAGAGCCAGAGCCCGAAAAGCACCTGGCTCAGCATAGTGGTAGCCTGGCCCCTGCAGCACCGAATACAGGCTGGCGCTCAGTAGCCGAAATATTTGACAATGCAGGCTTGTGCCTATCAGGCACCCAAACACATTTCACCTGCTTCCTCTCCCTCTGGCCAAAAGGTGCGCGGCAGTTCAAGAGATCAAATATCTGTGTGTCTGTGTGTGTGTGTGAGCAAGAGAGAGAGAGAAAAAGAGAAACGGTGGAGGGGAACCAGGTAAGAGGACCAAGCCTCCCCTGCCCAGAAGCAACGTGCAGCCTCTCACAATAATGAGAATTTCCTGCAATTCTCCTTATTGTGAGAGGCTACATGTTGCAAAGAAGAACAAAGCAAGGCGGTGGGGGAGTGGAGGACAAAGCAAGGCAGGGGCTGCAGAGCTGCCCAAGGCCCTGCATCGGCTTACCTGAAGGCCCTTTAGCCAGGCCACCCATGCTGTTGCGTGTTCAGGACAAGAAAAGTAGTCTGTTGGTAAAAAAAAAAAAATACCGGTAGTTCAAACCTTTCAACTTCTCATGAAGAAAAAAAAAATTCACGAAGTTGGAAGGTGTTTTTATCGTAGTCCCACAGACTACCTTTTCTTGTCCTGCATGTGACGGTGGAGAACGGAGCTGGAAAGCAGGTTGGTGAAGGGATGTGGCTGCCTTGGGAGGGTTGCGGAGTGAGGGATCGCAACACAGACGCCTCTGGTAGGATTGCAAGGCTGAAGGCTTTGGATGGAGCATTTTGGGGATGTTTGTCTGTTCTGCGATCCCAAAGAAAGGACAGGCTGCAGGAAACCCCCTTTTTTTTCCTGCCGATTGTTCTTTACTTGGGATTGCACCACAGACACACATCCCCAAAATGTTCCACCCAAAGTCTTCAGCCTTTGCAATCCTGACAGGGGCATCTGTGCTGCGATCCCAAGTAAAGAAAGATCAGCAGGAAAAGGGGAAGGAGGCCAGCAACTGGGGAGGTGCTCTGGAGATCTGTGCCGAGTTGCACAGCCCTTGCTGGCTCAGCTGATCAGTGGGCAGCAATTATGGGGCTGAACCTCCAGGTGACCGGGGAAGAGCTGCCTCCTGTGCTGACTACATGCACCCCTTCACTAGAGCTTATTTTTGGGGGAGGGTATATATTTATGCCCACCCCAAAAATCAGGCTTGGCCTTATTTTCAGGACATGTCATATTTTCGGGGAAACACAGTGTTTAGAATAATAAAGAGTAGAAATGGTGTAGAATCATAGGGCTAGAAGGGACCTTGATAGTCTTCTAGTTCCCCTACCCAAGGGAACAGACCTAATTACATCTCAAACAAATGACTATCCAATCTTTTCTTGAAGACCACCAGCGATAGAACAGCCACAACTCCAGGAAGTAAATTGTAAGCTGTTTTATTGGGGTGATGAAATAAATTTAATAAAAATTTAATAGATAATTTGTTCCATTGCCTAATATTTCTTATTGTCAGGAAATTTATCCTTAGTTCCAGGTTGGATCTCTCTTTAACAAGCTTCCATCCATTATTTTCTGTCCTGCCCTCAGGTGCTTTGGAAAATGTCAACCCCCTCATCTCTGAGACTGCTCAAGTACTAGAAGACAACTATCATGTCACCTCTAATTTTATTCTTCATTAGGCTATAGACATACCTAGTTCCCTTAACTGTTCCATGCATGATTTAGCCTCCAGTCCACTAATTATCTTTGTTATCCTTCTTTGTACTCTTTCTAGGGCTTCAGCATCATTTTTTGTATTGTGGTGACCAGAATTGGATGCAGTATTTCAAGAATGGCCTCGTTAGTTCAGTATAGAGCAGTACAATAATTTATTGTTATATTAATACTAACCCTCAGTTGATGCAGTCCAGAACCGCATTGGGTTTATTTTAGCAACTGCTGCACATGTCTGGTTCATATTTAAATGATGGTCCACTAGGACATCACAATCCCTCTTGCAGTTACTAATGTTGAGCCAGTTACCACTATAGCTGTGCATTTGCTTTTTCCTACCTAAATGCAGGATCTTGCTTTTCTCTCCACTAAATTGCATTTTGTTGGCTGGGGCCCACAACGCTCAAGTCTGCTCCTTTTGAATCATGAGTCTGCCTCTTAAGCTGTTGGCAATTCCCCCCATTTTGGTGTTATCCTTCTGTACCCTCATCTAGATAATTATTGAAATGGTGAAAAGCAGTGGGCTCAATAACAGAACCTTGTGGTACCCCACTGCATGCTCCCCTCCATGTAGATGTAGTTCCATTAAGGACTACACTCTGGATGCAATTGGTCACCCAACTGCAAATCCATCTGTTGTTACTACTATTCTACATGATAGTACCATGTTTCTCCGAAAATAAGACCACGTCTTATATTTTTTTGAACCCTGAAATAAGCACTTTGCCTTATTGCCATGCACTCAAAAGCCCGATTGGGCTTTTTATCAGGGGGTGTCTTAAGGGTAGGAATCTACACTTTCAGAATTATTTCCAGTTTGATAAAGATTTTTAACCAAATTAACTCTGGTGGACCTTTTCTCATAAAGGTTTTCCTCAAACTCAGATATAATGGTTAGGAAAAAACCAAATTGTTTGCTCTCTGTTATGTAAGCAGAAACTTTTTTCCTTATGCCAATTATTTGTCCATAAGTCAAATAAAATGATAGAACACAGCAATAAGAGACACCTGATGCACTATCTGGTTTCATTCTTCAGCTAACATTAGCTTCCAGTTAGGCAAGATAATTGCTTAATCACTGACTAAATAGTGAATAGGTAGTGAATCAGTAGAAGAAAGGCATGAACAGGTAAGATGAGGGGATTTCTATTAGGAAATATATATTCTTAATCTTCTTGTCTTCTCTAGCAAAAAGAAAGGGTGCAAGGAGGATAACTAGAAAGTAGCGCAACAGAATAAGCTACATAATTTGAGTTGCCAAAGTTGCTATTCCACCACAGACAAAAAAATAATGCTAAGGCCACCAGAGGGCCTGAAATGTCTTGACAGATGGACACTGAGAATTAGGCAGCAGAGTAGGAACTTTTCCTGTTTCCTACAGTCTGATTATGGGTTTTGCCACATTGTTGACTATTTCCAATCATCCAGTGGTTCCTACCTGCCTTTGCCTACTTTTTATTTCTCTCAAAAAAAATAATTGACAAGGTACAACATTTCTCAAACTGTTCCAAGCTGGAATGAACAACTCCAATGGATGAATTTAAAAATACTATTCAATAAGCAATGCTACTGATGTATATTTATTATACATTACCCTGATTCCTCAACATGAAATAGTGGCATTAAAACTCAAGATTACAAATGATTTAGAACTTCTCACAAAAATTATAATTTTCCCTGTCTGCTGATTTTTTGATTTTTACAAAATAGAATATATGTTTGCATGCTATGTACATGCTATTAAAATACAAACAAAAAATTTAAGTCTTCATATGGTATCCAAAACTCTGTCTGTATCTCTGTACCTGAAAGAGTTTCACCTCGTTGTAAGACTTCTTCAATGTTGGCTACCATGATTCTTTGTACATCTTGTAACTCTGTATTAATAGACCCAAGATTTCTTCTTGCACGGCTATCTATATACAGCTTCTTGGTTTTCTGAATATAAGTATCTGGAATAAAAAGTAATTGTTCATGTAAGAGTATTCTCTTTCCAATTCTAAATCAATTTGTATTCTCAAATCATGCCATACAGAGAAGTTATTGCAAGGAATGGAAAAAAGAGTTGGTGGAGGAGAAAGATAATTATCTGCTCTAGGAAAAAGTATAATGAACCTCTTGTTTGTTAATTTCCCTAGCAGGGTTCAGTAACTATACTGACAGCAAATATAGTCATTAACCACAATCTGATTATATCCTTGTTATCCTATATATTCACTATACATTACCTATCTCTTGTTTAGTAAAATAAAACTTCCCAAGTACAGATAGTCCTTGTTCATACTGAAGTTGACAGCACTGAATGAGGAGACTTATGAACAGTCCTTGTTGTAACAGCCTTATGGTCACATAATCATGATTCAGATATTCAGCTAGTTCACAATTATAATAGTTGCAGCATTCCTTCCAAGAGTGCCTCTTCCAAGAAATTAGCTTGAGTAAATGTCTCGGGTCCCTCCCTAGGTCACACTAATCAAAGTGAGGGAGGGGAGAAGCCATTTAAAACTGCAAGATTGCATTAATATAACTATTATTATAAAAGAAGTTCTAACTTATATAGCATTGGTTTCTTACTCTGGTCTGACAGAATATAAGATGTACAATATTTTAAATGCAGACATCACTGTTTACTATGGTATATTATTCTATCCCTTTGAATCTTTTCATGTATATGCCACACAATCTTTTTATCCCATCAGTTGAAGTAGAAATCAGAGAATAATTTAGATATGAAATTCAGAATGTTTTAGTAACTTGCTAAAAGAAAGAAATGGAATGAGCTGACGAGGAAGGAGCATTAAGATTACCAAAGTGCTGACCCTGGACTATCCTTAAATCATTAATCTCAAAAAATAAATCTCACCAAATTCAATGAAAGAATAGGGTCTGGACACCGTTGGCACCTTTTTTCCATGTTGTTCATCAAATTCTGAGTGCAAATCTTCCAGGTATGCAAAAGCCATTTTTTTAGGGAAAACAGCTTCACATAGTATCAAATAACAAACTCCTTTTTCAATAATGTAACTGTAAAAGAAGATATAAGCCAATTGTTAGCCTAGAAGAAAAATGAACTCCTACCTTGAACTATTGATTTCAGTGGCCATATTAGAAACAACATTCCAATCTATATTATAAGAAAACAAATTATATTTAGCCTTAAACTATACTTATTTCAGAGTTCTACTGCATTTTAGACAAGGACAATGGTGAGGAAAGCTCACACCTATGCTTTATCATGCTTGCCATTTTTAACTTTTTTGTTTTATTGATTTTATTCAATGGGCTACCCTTGAAAAGCATTTGGAAGCTTCAACTGGTGCAGAATGTGTCAGCACAGAGTGTCTTTGGGGCCCCTAGAGGGGCCCCATATTACATCACTGTTCCATGGGCTGCACTGGTTGCTTGTTTGCTTTCGGGTGCATTTTGAAGTGTTGGTTATTACCTATAAAGCCCTCATAGCATGGGTTCAGGTTTCCTGAGAACCATCCCACTCCTATGGGACAGGTCTGCTCCACCTATGCTGGCAGAGGAGGCATGCTGCCCACTCCACCCATGCTGTCAGTCAAAGAATTCCAGCTGGCAGGGTCCAGGAAAAGAGCCTTCTTGGATATGGCCCTGGCCTTTTGGAACATCTTGCCTCCTGAGGTGAGATTGGTTTCCACCCTCCTGACTTTCTGAAAGAGCTTGAAGACCTGCTTCTGTCAGTTGGCTTGGGGAAATATCACACTAGAAGTGGTTGATCAAATAATAGTAGTTAATAGTAGTATTAAATATTATTGTAATTTATGTATTTGATTGTTATCAGTGATCCAGAGTTGTTGAGTCAATTATTATTACATCTTTAACTTTACTCTTAATATTCTCCTCCTATACCTCAGAAAAAAAAGTAAAATATTTTGTAATATATTTCTAAATTGGCTACGATTTTTAAAATGCAGAGAAAGAAGTAGAGAAAAATGTATCTCAAATTTGATAAGATGCAGCACGAAGTCCACTTAAAAGCTTACAATATGGTGATGTAAGCAGCTAAAGATTACATGTTTATAATCAAAGAAATGTACAATGCTTCAGCCTAGAAACATGGAAAGACAAAGGCAGAAAACAAAGTAAGGCTTCCAAGAGAACCAAATCCAGCAAGAACGTTTTCTTTAAATATGTCAACAGCAAGAAGATGACAAATGGGTGGTGCCTATTTCAGATGGATACATTTTTAATAAATTACAATGAAAAAAGTAAAAGAACTCAACTCCTATTTTGTCACTATTTTTATACCCAAAGGACATTGTTATTTTAGTAGAACAAATTGCAAACAGAAATACATTACATTGGGAAGAAAAAATGTAGGAAACTAATATAATATAGGGAATTCATGACTTGGAAATGCACTGCTGACCTCAGCAGTGTAAACATAGCAGGTAGAAAGGCTAATGCAATTCCTGGCTGCCTTAGAAGCAACATTGTCTCAAAGAAATACCTTCTTTCTCTCTACTCAGCTCTAGTGGATTTTTCCGAAGTAGTGTGTATGATTCTGGACATCACATTTCTAAAGAATATTGACAAGTTATAATGGATTCAGAGGACAACCTTATGGCTGATGGAATATTCAGAAAATAAGTCTTAGGTGAGACATGATAAGCATGATCAGGTACATAAAGGAAAACTACTGGAAAAATGGGCAAGAACTATTTTCCTAAAAACTAAGCAAGAACAAAGAATACAAATTATAGTTGCCTGAATTTTATTTAGGAGAGATAAATTGGTGTAGAGTTAAGGCTAGAAACTGGACCCAATGAGTTCTAGTCCTGCTTTAGCACAAAGCCAGTTACGTGATCTTGGCCTAATACTTTCTCCCAGCAAATCAGTTCTGAAAACCTTGAAGGAAAAGTGCAGGGACTTGTTCAGGCAGTTACCAGCGAATCAGACACAATTGAACAAAAAAACTAATTCATTTATACCCAAGGAAATATTTCCTAATGGTAAGATCTATACAAAAATGGAATGTTCTACTATAAAGTTGTGGGTTTTACAATCCCTTTTTAAGAAAAAAGAATTTAAGATTTAAAAAAAAAACTGTAGACATATGGTTTAGTAGGTTTTTCTATACATTGCAGAGGATTGGACTAAATCATTCTTACAATCCATTCCAGGCCTAGAATTCCATAATTCTATGAACCTGTTGAGTTCTTCCAAACTGAGGAACTGATTCACATCCCTGAATGCTCCTTCAAGAATCCAAGACCCTCTGAGTCTTACTATAATGCTTTTAATTAATTTCTTAGAGAGATAACAATTAGGCATTTCTAAATCTCATTTGGAGGGAAGAGTGCCCAACTTGCTACATGGTTACTTGGATCAATATTTGCAATAACTGAGGATATTGTCAAGCATTATGCCCCATTATTAGCTTGAAACAAGGTTTGCTATTTATACTTACTGAAAAGTCATTGGTCCAGCTTCTAAGGTGCATCTGGTAGGGGACTGTTCATTGAGCTTCCGAAACAATTGCTTGGCCTGGCTCTGATACTGCTGCAAATCTCTCCCCGACTATAAAAAAAAACAATTCCCCCCAAACAAACAAAAAAATCTCCAACATGCTTCAACAAATTTATTCAATTATAGTGAATAATTAGAAAACAACCAGATCAAAACTTAGATCTTAGATCTTTATATTTTATAAAACAAAAATTTGTGGACTATTGTCCACTTTATTAAATCAACTAGGTATAAATCTGCAGATTCCTCTTCTCCAGTAGCATTGGTTAAGCAGGTTAAATAAAGAGAAAATCCCTAACTGTATGATCCATCTTCTAAGTGGGAGTGGGGTAGAATGAACTCAATTTAGATTGGGACTCATTATCTAATGCTAAACGTTAGAAGACTCTAATTAAGACCCTTAATTTTGCTATACACTTCAGTAACCATACTAGCAAAAATCACAAATGTTATTTCTAGCTTAGATAATAAGCTTTTCGTAATAAATAAAGAAAAATTAACCCTGTGCAACCCAATTGGTTTTACTGCTAAATATCTTTCAATTTCAATGCTAGCTTTTAGCGAGTGCACTTTAAATGCTTAAGCTGCATTGTATATATTACTTAATCAGAAATTAAATCCTGATTAGAAAGGAAGGAGGGAAAACCCACAGTATCTCACACTCACCTGTTCATCCTCCTGCATAGAAGCCGCTAAAGGAAGCCCATCAGCCACCCGCGCAATCATCGTTAGAAGCACCATCTTCTTGGATGATCAATACTTACAGGTTCAGAATCCTACCCGCTCAAGACTAACTATACTGAGCTGGCCGGAAGCTGCAAAACCAAGTTCCGGATCCCTATAAGAACTATCTTGCCTGTTTCCTGTGCAATCATATTGTCGGTCGAGAGCGGCGGTCCCCAACATTTTGGTTCCGGTAAAAGTGACGAACATTTCTTTTTTTGTTTCTTTCAGAAGTGGGGAGTGGTGTGTCTTCAACGGCACCAACAAGGATCGTAAACTAGAAGGCCTAAATATCATTCCTTTCGGCGATGGCAAGTTCCACAACACAGTTACAGAGTAGTGCGGGCGTTCTAAGGACCTCCCCACTTGGAGAGGGACATCGAGCAATATAGCAATAGCACTTAGATTTATATACAGCTTCATTGTGCTTTTACAGCCCTCTCTAAGCGGTTTACAGAGTCAGCATATGGTCCCTAACAATCTGGGTCCCCAGATATGCTACCGATGTGCCAATGAACGGCTTTCGAGACCGATGGCTCGAGCTCCAGCTGCATCCCTCTAGCACAATAGCAAATGGGTTTGTCCTCACACCTTGTCTCCTTATGTTCCGCTGATCTCCTTTTCATCTGTTGCATCTTTTAAATGCTATAAGCGCTATTTTAGCAAAAGAAGCATAATTTGCACACTGTAGACATGACAATTGCATAATATTTTACATACAAGCCTTTTGCGAACAACAGCTGTAAGAAGGAGTTTAACTCTCTCGGCTACTTCTAGGGCAGAATTTTTTTAAACATGATTGCTGTTTGCTATAAGGAGAAGCTGCTATTGACTTGAATAGCCAATGTAATCATAGGCTGCGTCAATAGAGACGATAGTATCAAGATTAGGTGAAGTGTTAGTACTGTTTTATACTGCATTGGTAAGACTACACTTGTAATACTGCGAACAATTTTGGTCACCGCAATACAAAGATGTTGGGGTTTAGGGCGTTTAGACATGGATCCTTGGACGTGCCTCCTTTGCCCATAGCCACCCGCCTCAACCCATTTACAGCCAGCTTTCCTCCTCTGCTGGCTCTCCCCCAGCTATTCTCCATGACTAATGGGCCCCTGGTCCTTTATCCCTATCTATTTGCCCAAACACCATTTGACCTGGGCCTTTGGCTGCACGAGACAAATAGCCACCAGCCAGTTGAGTGGTAGGCAGAAGTAATGGTGCTGTGGGGGCAGCATGTGATGCAAGATTTTTTTTTAAAAAGTACGGCTGCTTTATAAGTTTTGGGGCCTTGCAGATCTGTCGCCAAGACTGGAG
>JANHFK010007625.1:0-10499 GCA_036250565.1 Sibynophis collaris | reverse complement strand
AATCGATTGAATGAATACAAGGATCGGGAGGATGATGATGATGACGACGATGAAGATGACAACGATATTGTCTATATGAGCCGTGATGGCACTGTCTATCGTAAATTTAAATATGGACTTCTGGAAGATGATGACATAGATGAACTGGAATATGATGATGAAAGTTACTCCTTTAGATAACCTAGTGTTTGTACTTGTGACATTGCATTTGTGATGCTTTGCTGAATAAGTTACCAGAAGATGTATGTAAATTTAGTACCAGTTCAGAATCTCACCTAAATGATAAAAATAACCACTTAGTACATATCTGCAAATACCGTAGTATTATGTTTCCTCACTATTTGGTTGAACAAAGCAATCATCTTCCATCATAGGCAAACCATGGTAGGGTACCACTTTTAGTAAATGGTTGTCTGCATTCACTCATTCATGTTTCAAGTCTGTTTCTTCCTGCATTTTTATATTAAAATTATATCATTCAAATCATGAAGCACTTGTCTGAGACAGAATGTTTCTAATAACACTGAAATTTCTTGAATTAAGTTACCCACACTTTTCAAACATTGGACAAAATAGCACCATTGATGCAGATCTGTTTTAACTTCCTCTTTTGGTGCGTAGCAATACAGTGATGAAACAAGAATAATATGGGTTCAGACTATGTAGAATTGAAAAATGAATAAATGTAACAGTCTAACCATGAATATGAACAACTGTATGTAATAAAAGGCAAAAGCTACCTATTTTATGGAGTTTGTCATTTGTTCACCTTATTGGTTTGATAATTCTCAAAGAAATGTTTGGGGTTATTATATAATCCAGTCTTTCTAAACTTCTTCCCGTGGCAAAAAAATAATCCGATTTTAGGTGAGAATATACCATACATATTTATAACTTGGTGATTAGGAGTCTGTTTTGCAGCACAAATGAATAGAGAAAGCTCTTAGGTAATTTCATCAGTTTTTTTGTTTTTCTATTGAAATAAGTAGGTCCAATTTGTCAAGCAATGAGAAACACCTGGTTTGTACACATCAATAAAACCTGGTTCAGCATTGCAAGACTGAACTGCAATGAACCCTGGGATCAGTTGAAACTTTCTATTTCCACTTTCTAAATTCAGTTATTCAGGGCTTGGCAATTTACAATTCCAATTGTAATTATGTAATGATTTAGCCTAATACCCTAATAGCTGAAGAAAAATTAATAAAACATATTGAATATTTTGTTTCTATAAAGCATACCTAAAACTAACTACAGATTATTTAGTCTAACATAGAAACAAAGATCTTGGCTGCTCTATATAATTCTAAAGAAATAACATTTTGCATTATATTTCAATGCAGGCATATGATAAGTGCAAATTGCTTTAAAGTCTTGCCTTTCTGTTGAAAGTTTCACTCCCTATCTTAAAAAGGCTCTGGGAATCTAACCCTGAATCTAACCCCTGACATCAATGACGCCAAACCATAACCAGATTTCCATTCAAAATCTAACAATAATCCTAACCTTACCCCTAAATGCATTTCCATCCATAACCATAACCCTCATCCTAATCTAACCCTAAACCTAACTGGATATCCATCTTTACCCTACCCTTAACTGGATTTCAACCCTAAATCTTCCCCATACTGGATTGCCATTCTAACCCTAACCCTAACCAAACCTGATTTCTAACCCTAATCTAACTTGATTTCTATTCCTATCCATAAGGATTAGAATTGCTAGCAGCCTCTTACGCATAATGAGGCTCTACAAATCTACTAGCGAGATTATTTTTACTCTTCGAGTTCATGGATGCCTAAACCTAACCCTAAGTGGGTTTCGATGCACGTGACTGTACTTTTTTATAATGAAGCAAAAATAAGAGTGATTAGAAATGAGAAACTTCTTTTACACTCCAAATTCACAATCGGCTAACCCTAACCTTTTATACTTTTCGAGAAAAGTATAAATGGAATTAGAATTGTTAGTGGCCTCTTAAGCACAGTAAGTTTTCCAAAAGTACTGTTTTAGGGATGTTCCGAGTTCATGAATGCCTAATCCCAAACCAACGTGCACCTTCACCCCAATAAGATTTTATTGTACGTTTTATAACGAAGTGAAAATAAGAGGGATTAGAAATATGAGGCCTCTTAAGCATAACAAGTCTCTGAATCAGCTCATCATGGTTTTTACACTCCAAATTCACAGTGGATTAACCCAAACCTTTTCGGGATCCCATCACTAATGCTAATCCTAACAGTAACCAGAACATTAACCATAACCATAACCCTAATGCTAACCCTAACCCAAACTCTTAATACAAAATGCAACCCTAACCTTAATCCTAATCCATACTCTAACACAAACCCTAAATCCAAATCTAACTGGATTGCTATGCCAAACTCAAAAGCTAACTTGATTTCTAACCTTAACCCTGACTGGATTTCCATACCAATGGGGATTTTCCATGTAATTTATGAGGAAACTAAGATAATAGGGATTCAAATTGTGACAGGTCTCTTGAGCACAATGAGGCTCTCCAAATCTCCATTGATTCCAGGCAATTGTCTGTACTAGTTCTTAAAAGTTTTCTTGGCAAGATTTTGCAATAGTTTGCTTTGGCTTCCTATCTAGGAGAGGGCTGTGAGGAAACCTGAATGGCAGTAACAGGTCCCAGGTTGCACAACTGACTTTGTGTCAAAGGTATGATTAGAACAGTTTCCAGGTTTCTAGCCTGGTGCCTTAATTATTACAACAAACTGGCTCTATCATATTCCTTTTACCCTTACAAAAAAAAACACCACACCCTTAAATTAAGTTGGCAGTCATCCAAAAGTTGCCTATGGTTTTATTACAACAGAATGGTATGTTATTTTTCAGATTTGTGTAGCATGAAAAAAAAGTAGAAAACATACAGCTTTTCTTTCTTTATTTGTTGAAATTAATAGAAAAATAAAACTTAATAAAATCACAATGATAGATTTAAAATTGCTTATCTCTATATATAAAAAGGCAGAATTCAATACATATTCATTTGATTCCATATGCTGTTTAAAAACCAGGACTTTTCAATATATTTGATTTCTGGTTTGTACTTGCTGCTTCCAAAACTTTGTGTTTTGTCACACATTCTCTTAAACAATAATTTACATACATGTCATGATTGATAGGTTAGCAATTTATCTCACAAAGTAACCCTGTCAGAAGGCACTTTCTAAAGTAACAAAACAATTGACAAATATACACTGCCAACAGTATATTCAATTATGTCTGGGATCTCTTAACATTCATATTTATGGAGCTAGTAAGATCACATGCTGAGCATGAGGAGGAAGAGGGAACAGAACAACAGTGTTGAAAATCTGTTAACTTTATTACCAATTATTGTGGTCCCAAATTGCTTATAAGACAACAACTTCAATTTTTTTGGTGACACAAAAAATCCCTCCCCCAGTTCTACTCATTACTGAACTGTCTAAAAAACAAAATTACTTTGAAAGTTGCAAGATTCAGAAGGTTATACAGAGACGTCCCATCCATATAAAAAGATTTGTTTACACTGAAACATTTTGGAGATGGCAGTAATAGCATGAGACCTAATGGCTATACAGATAGTCCTCAACTTGTGACCACAATTGAGCCCAACATTTCTATTGCTAAGCAAAACATTTGTTAAGTGAGTTTTGTCCCATTTTATGACCTTTCTTGCCCCAATTGTTAAGCGAATCACTGCAGTGGTTAAGTAACATGGTTCATAAATGAATCAGGTTTTCCCATCGAGTTTGCTTGTCAGAAAGTCGGAAAAGGCAATGACATGACTCTGGGTCACTGCAACCGTCACAAATATGAGTCAGTTGCCAAGCATCTGAATTTTAATCATGTGACTATGGGGATGCTGCAACAATGCAATTGTGAAAAATGGTCATGACACTTTTTTCAGTGCTGTTCTACCTTTGAACAGTCACTGAATGAACTGTTGTAAATTGAGGACTACCGGTAGGTACATAGCCCATCAGCAGTCTGAAAAAAAAACTCTTTGGCACATAAGTTGAAATGAATGGCAGTCCTAGATTGTATTAAGCTACAAATAAATATGCACAGGTAGATCTCGACTTATGACATTTAGGACCAGAACTTTTGTTGCTAAGCGATGTGGTCATTGAGTCACACCAAATTTTACCACCTTTTTTTGCTACAGTCATCAATGGTGCAATGGTGATCATGTGACCACAGAATGTGGCAACCATTAGAAATCCAAACCGGTAGGCAAGCATCCAAATTTTGATCCCATGACTGTGGGGAAGCTGTAACGCTTTCTAAGTGCAAAGAACAGCAAATTAAGTCATTTTTTCAGCACCATTGAACCTGAAACTATTACTAAACAAATGGTCATAAATTGAGGATTATCTATAAAGCCTGGTACTGCTAGGACTGCATAAGCAGAGTGGGTAAAGAGAAAAAACATGGGCACTTTACCAAGATAAAAATAACTTTTATTGTAAACTTTTATTTACAATAAAAGTTTCTAAAGTTTAATAGTAACAAAGTATAAAATAATAAAAATTTGAACCATGAAAAACAGAATTCAGGATTTCTTGCAAATGAACAATCTGGGGCCTCTTAAATGAAAGACACATGACTTCCAATTCATGATGCTCATGCAGTGAACATATATTTGGGGTGGTCTTTCCCCTGATGCATTTATTTACATATATTCAATGTGAGATTTTTCCTACAGATAAATAAGATTCAAATGTTCTACACAATTCCTAGAAGCTTGTACCCATTAGTGCATTTGTAAAATCATCAAAGTGCAATCAACTGAATTTTCCACTGCATTCTCCATAAACACAGTGTACACATTTCCAAACTAGACTTTTTGATTAAATGCACATCCCATTTTCCAACAACATATCAATCCAATTAATTCAAATTAAAATAATTGTTGTTACATAAAAACATGTATCAAAATGAAAAATATAAGCAGAAAAAAACATAATTTGGTAATAAGCTTCTGGTGTTTTTTGTTTTTCCAAGCATATAAATGTCCTCAGACAAGCAAATCCCAATATTGACAGAGATGCTATGAAAGCTGCAACAACAGGAACATGTTAGGAATGCTAGTTACATCCTAATATACTTTTTAGCAGCTTATAAGCCAAGTCTACAGACACAAATACATATATGTGCAGTTTATCCTCATTATTTGCGGATTTCATATTTACAATTTCACCTACGCACTGAAATGTGTATGTAATGCCAAATACTCATGGAGTTTTGCAGACATTTGGAGACAGGCTCAGAGCAGTGAAAAATGTGAATCACCTGACATGCATGTTCCCATTGAGGCTGATAAAGTGAAACTTTGCCATTCTATTTTATTTCCCATCCTATAAAGGTACTTTGCATTTCCCCTAGGAGCAATGGTTCAATAGTTGGTAAATCAGCATTTATTACGCTTAGAATGTAACTTCTGTGAATAACAAGAATTGACTATACATACATATATGTATCTATGTGTACATACACAGACACACAACACATACCTACAGGTAGTCCTTGACTTACAACCATTTGTTCAGCAACCATTTGAAGTTACAACAGCACTGAATAAAGGGACTTGTGATCCATAACCGAAGTTACAAGTATTGCACTGGCCTTGTGGACACCTGGCAGCTTATCTGTACTTATGACTGCAGGGGAATTGCAACTCCAAATACCAACCTATCTCCCTCTAATTGGCACTTTCTACAGGGTGGCTGCTTTGCACACCACTGTGTTATCAGCCCTTTGTGTATGAGGGGTGGCTGTTTTGTGCTGTGCTCTTGGAATTTCCCAGGCATTTTGCAGTTGTGGCTTCCAGGGATGGCCACAGCTTCTTTCTCTTGGCCTTGCATTGCCCTGCAGTATAACCTAATTCACCCACTGCCTTTTCATAGCCTCCGAGGGCCTCCGTTACCCTGAGGTAGTCCCATGTTCCTTTGTGAATCAGTCCACCTAACCACCCTTGAGATTGCTTTATAACCACAACTGGGAGTGCTACAATTACAGTGGTTAACCGAAGCAGTAACATGACATGACAACCGCTCTACTCAATGACTTTGACATTCTGGTCCCAATCGTGCTTGTAAATCGAGCCTCCCTGCACATACACACAAAGACCCAAATTCATCACATTTTTTCCCAAGCAAATTAAAGGCGCATTTAATCAAGACTTCTTTAACAAGCAAAGTTGCATCAAAAGTAAAGGAGCTTTTGCAAAAATAAAGGTTGGTTCCAGGTTTAGATGCCTCTCTTAAGATCAAGGCTTTCTATTCTATACTATACTATAAAACAGTGAAATAAATAAGCTCTATAAATATCTAGGAATTCTTGGTTGAAGGCAGAAGAAATTAAGTTACGGTATTCTTTCATTCCCATTGAAATTAATAGCATAATTCAGCCACAGAGGGATTAAATCCTCTTTTAAAGGGATTAAAAAGGGCTTCAAATGAATCCAGCTAATGTTTCAAATGAACAATTAAAAGCCATTAGGACAATTATTCAGGCAGTAAAATTACTGATACCATTTCTACTTTTCCATTGGAAATCTTTCACTACAAAAATATCCAGCATGGGCATTATTAATTAAATAAATAGCAATCATTAGAAATATTTAGGACACAAACTTTTGTCTGCAGTTAGATGGCACTAACAACAACATGTAACAGACCGCACTTTCTATTTGTCAAGTTACATTGTCCCCCTTTTTTTTTTGAAAAAACAAAAATAGTGTTACTTTTAGAGAATCACTAACCATTTTAAAGTAATGCTAACAGAATAACAATCCTAAAGAGCAGAGCTGTCTTCTCTATTAAAAAGAAACATGCGGAGATCAGTTCAGTTTAAATAACTGCAGTGAAAATAAAGAAAGGGAACTATTTAATGACCATTAGTCATACTGTTAACACCTGCTCTGTGAAAGAAGTTGTCATCTTTAAATTTATGGTGCTCTGGCAAATCTAGTAGATTTTTAGCTTCGTCAATGTCATGTTGAATAGCAGCTATAAGTGCATCTGTAGAGGAAAAAAATAAAACATTAACTACTTCTAAAGCAGTGTTGGGCATCTGATTTTCTCAAGGGGCTATATGGCATGACTGGGATTGCTGCGGAAGGTCACAGCGCTGCCCTATGAGGCCACTGCCCAACCCCCAAGGTTGTTGCTGCCACCCCCATTGCCACTGCCCTGCTTCAACAGTTATTGTCTCACCCATCACAGGCCAGACTTGGATCACCTGTGAATCAAATGTGGCCCGCAAGCAGTAAAATTCCAAAGTATATAATATTGATAAATGCCTGATTCAAGATGAAATATTTAAGGCATCTGCTGTCTACAAGTTTCTTATATCACCTAAACCGAGTGAGTTATAGTCTGAGAGTACCTCTATGTTATGTTGCTTTTTCTATGGAGAAAGGGTGGGAATTGAGGAAATAGTTAAAATAACTATTTTAACTAGTTATTTAACTATAACTATCAAAACAATGTAGCTTTCAATTATAGTTTCTGTAACTCATACCTTGCTAACAGAAACAGAGAAAGAAAAAAGTCATGAGTCTTATTGATATAATGTCAAAACACAATACTGAATTATAAACACAATTTATATATTTTCTCCAGGAAGTCAAGATGGATTTTGTAGCACATCAACAACCCTGTGAAATAGATTGGGCTGAGAGACGTAAGCTTCCAGCATTACATTGCCAGTAGACTGGAGCTTCTTGTTCCTAGTACATTGCAATTATCACTCAAACTGAGATTTATCAGTTGTGTAGTGCTTGTTACACCCAGATAACTGCAACTGTCCATACTTTTCTGCTTCTATGTAATGTGCACCATAGGCAGAAGTTGCAAATGTAAATTTTCTTCAAGAGGAAAATATTTCTGATCTACAATTTCACCCAAACCAATACAGATATAAATGTTCTTTCATATTCTTTGCCTCAGCAACCTACATTTTAAGAACTCCTGTTGTATAGTAATGATACTAAATAGCTGTTCTTATTAGTAGGCATTATCATTTGTCAAACAAATACTCAAATACTCAAGACTTACCTAAAGAATCAAAGTTCTGTTCTGGTCTTATATAACCAACAATGATTATGCTGAGTACCTCCCCATAAAAGTCTTCCTTGAAGGTGTGAATGACGTGTGTTTCCTAAAAAATAAAAAATAAATTCACAGCATGTTTCAGTATATATTAAAGCACTGAAATAAAGACATACTTATTTTTAGATGTTTTAAATATGAGTAAAATCAAAACAGCTATTGATTTCTATACAGAATACAGATAGTTCTTGCTTAATGACCATTCAGCCACCGTTCCAGGTTATGACAGCACTGAACATATTTTATGGCTGGTCGTCAAAGTTCTTGCTGTTGCATGCGATCCTATGGTCCCGTAATCAACATCTGGATGCTTTTGTAGCCTGCCCACATTTTGCAGGAGAATTTACAAGAGGCAGGTTAGGGCAAGAACAAGCAGAGTGTCTGAATAGGTTCTGCCAGTGCTGGGCTCGCCTTGAACCCGTTGCTGGCCCTGAAGGTTGGCTCTCCAGGACTGCTCCCACTGTGAGCTGTAGAGTGTGCGCTGCACTTCCAAGAAGCCCTCATCCCCCATTCTCTTTAGTTCCGCAACTACCCTGAACAGCCTCTTCCTCACAGCCTCCACCTTTGCCCAGGGAGCTACAATCTGTCTTGTCTTGCCCACTGATGGAGCACCCCACGACTCACTTCCGCACCTCAAGGCAGAGAAAGCTCCCCTGCCCTGCTGCACACATCCCAGGACTGCAACTTGCCGACAGCAATAAGTGAAGACAGCAAAAGTCAGCAGGGGATGGCAGGGATAAACAGAAGCGTGCAGGGAGCCCAAAAGAGGGGGGAGGAGAGATAAATGGGTGAAAGGAGTTAAAACAAAGGTGAGTGCAGGAGAAGTGTGAGCTCCTGGACTAACAATCACACAGCCCTTGCCTAAAGATCACAACTGGAACCTCTGAAACTGCCATTGGTAAGCGCTGTGATCCTGTGATGTTTTGCCTAACAACTGTTTCCCTTAGGAAAGGAAATTCCATTTCCAATTAGGATCATTAAGTGAGAATTACCTGTACAGGTAGTCTTCAACTTACAACAGTTCATTTAGTGACCATTCGAATTACAACAGCACTGAAAGTGATTTAAGGCTGTTTTTCACACTTACGACTGTTGCAGCATCCCCGTGGTCAGGTGAGCAAAATTCAGGCTCTTGGCAACTGACTCATATTTATGATGGTTGCAGTGTCCCAGAGTCATGTGACCACCTTATGTGACCTTCTGACAAGCAAAGTCAATGAGGAAGCCAGATTCACTTAACAACTGTGTTACTAACTTAAGAACTGCAGTGATGTATTTAACAACTGTGGCAAGAAAAGTCGTAAAAGGGGGCAAAATTCACCTAATGTTTCATTTAGCAACATAAATTTTGGATTCAATTGTGATCATAAGTTGAGGGTTACCTGTTAAATATTTCTGTTACAAATGTCAATTATACAATATGTATGAACATTCTATAGAATAAAGGAATTAATATATTCTGCATTGAATAAGATTTTGATAATGAACTCACTTTATTGAAAGTTTACTCACAATGATCAGGAATTAAAAGTGTCATTAAACAAATCCTGATAAATGTTTATATTAATGGTAAGTAAAAGTTACAGCAAAAACTGTGCAAAAATAAATTTCTATTGATCAGGTCCTGAGCTAGTTTTAAGATATTAACACGCAACATACTCACCACTGATTTCTTAACATTCTTGTAATACGGATTCCAACCTATACTCAAAACCACTTTATGCACATCTCCAGTTCCAACACAACCCCATCCATAGTATATGCCAGTAGAGATATCAGATGGGAAACTATCAACCACTTCTTCGGAAAAGTTAGCTGAAAAACAAAACATTTATATGGACCATTAAAATAACTCATAGCACATGTGAAAAGAACAGGCAGAAAAGTCTTAGATCAATACTTATATTAATAATATTTCACTATGATCCAGGTCAGGTTGACTATAGCTTAGGGTAGTCTAAATATATCTAAGGTAAGTTACATCAATGTTTAAGTCACTTAAGTGTACAGACATGCACACACACTCAACAAGGGCAGGCTACATTTGAACTTCCAGGAATGTTTGCTATTTTGTAATTTATTATATTTATATTTATCTTGGTTAGAAGAAGAAAAAACCAGTACCTAGTCTATAACATAATGAAGGTATGTTACCTAATAATATAACACAAACTCACCTTGTAACATGACTTGTGTTATATGTTACCTCTTTTAAAGCAAAAGGAGTAGAAAGTTCGTGGATATGCCCACGTTCGTCATATAACTGGATATAAGTATTTAACAAAAAAACCATTACCATTCAGAACTATCTATTGAGGATAGATGATTAGATAGATAGATAAATAGATAGATAGATAGATAGATAGATAG
>JANHFK010007620.1:35845-51842 GCA_036250565.1 Sibynophis collaris | reverse complement strand
ATGCTTTGGTTACAAAGCTGGGTCTCCTCACATGGAGAGGGAGTGGGCCTCCCTCTGACCCACACACTTTGCCCTCCTGCATACACCATGAATAACGTGCCCAAGGAAAGCGAGCACAGCAGCAGCAGCCTTGAGGAGGAAAGCACAGCCGGGCGCACCCTCAGGGAAGTGGGGCTGAACTGTGGGGTCCAAGTGCTCTGGGAGCTTGAGGGCCAGGCTGGGCTCTGGGCAGCCTACGCTGCTGTCCAGGGGTCCTTTGTGTGGCCTGAGAGGGAAGGCAAAGCTGCTCTAGAATGCAAGAGTATGGCTCTCACCTGGTCTCGCCTTCCTCTGCTGGAGACAATGGATCCTCCCAGATCTGCCTGGACCATCACAGGCACCCCCCGACACAAGTGATATCGAGCTGGCCATGCGATGCCACTCTACCCATGCCCATCCAGCCAGTCATTTGGGCAGAGAATCAGTTGTTAAATTATTTGAATCCCACCACTGATGTTTCCTCACTGATAATAACATTTTAAGAGGGGGGACTTAGAGTATATCCATTTTGCCAAAATTTACTGATCAGTTAGAAACATCTGGAAACAAGTGGTTTCACCAATGCAGCTTCCATAGCAGTGGTGACATATGAACATTGTGTCAGGCACTCATTATTGCTCCTGGTATTACATTTTGAACCACCTTTAGCTTCTGGGTGGTTTTCAAGAGTTGCCCCATGAACAGTACATTGCAATAATCACATTGTGAGGAAACCAGGACATGAATGTGTGGAGTGTCTTCTGATTGAGGACAGTGTGAAACTGTCTCACTGGGGCACAGGTGCAAAGGCCTTCCTGTCCCCTGCTCTTTGAGTAGTAGCTGCAAGTCTAGAAAGATCCCGAGTTTGCATCAGTCATGAACTGGAAAGTGCATCTAAGCCAAAGAATGGTAACCCTGACCCCAAAGAACCAAATGACAGCCACTTGGCCTTACCATGATTGAACTGAAGTCTTTCTACCCCATCCAGATCTGAACAGCCTCCAGACACCCATTGATAGCTCTACCTGTGTAGTTCTCTGAACATTCCATTCTCAAAGTAGATTTGCAAATCTTTGGCTGCACTCAACTAAATACTTGTGAACAAACCTTTCTTCACAAGTCAGTGTTCAAGGCTACCCCAACTTTTTCTTTCCCTTGGAGCTTTCTGGTTTCACAAAAAGGACTGATTTTAATGCAGTCTGGGTAGCTTTTGTCCAGTATCCAGCTTCTTTTTGAGGGGGGGGGGAGATTGTGGAGTAATTGTATGGCACCTGCAGAGGCCCCTGGATGAGATGGATTATACACACATTTTCCAATCAGGATTCAGACCAGAGTTGGGCCTGAAACAGCATTGATTGCACTCATGGATGACCTCTGGAGGGAAGGGAGATAGTGCATTCATCCTGGCTCTTCTTGACCTCTCAGAAGCTGTTCAATACTATCAATCTTGGTATCCTTCTGGCTGGCTTTGAGAATTGAAGGTGGGTAACACTGTATTGTGTTGGTTTTCTTCATTTCTTTAGGGACTGTTCCAGTCAGTGTTGATGGTGGGGGTGAGGGGGGAAACAGATGCAGCTCATGACAGCAGAAAAAGACCCTGGATAAAGTGGATCATCTGGTTCTTCCTCAGTCAGTTCAGGTTGGGTTGCACGATTGTGACTTATAACCAAAATAACAAGATTAATTGTGGTCATAATTCAAGAGCTACCTCTACAAACAGCAGTACAAATGCTGAAGATTTTCAAGCATTTTTTAAATTCCAATTTTTATATTGGCATTTCCTAGCTCGTCTTTATGGTCACATTTTTTTTAATTGATTGTTCCAGCCTCTTTTATTACAGTAAAATGTTTTGGAACCACTGGTAATAAGAAATGGTATAAAATATTTGTAATTATTAAAACAAGGCACTGAATAATTATGGATAAGTCTGGTAGACAATTGGAGTAGTGTTTCAGCTAAATAGATGCCTGTGAATATGCAATAACTTATAGTCTAGTAGAAGTTTTTAACATGTAACATTTTAAGGGTAGCTTTTCCAGTTTTGGCAACCTTAGTAAAATATCTATTCATGGCTCATATTTACATGGATTGGAATTTTAAGAAGTGTTTCCTCAGTTTAAATTTGGCAGGGAAAGTTCTAGTTTTTTGGCAGCAGCCTGTGCACCAGTATTGCATCTGATGCTGCACCATCATCACATATTGGCTGCCTTTTCAACTAATAAACCCTCAAGTAAAGAATCTGACACTCTAAAGCTATTTTGAAATTTCCATTTAGGAATTGATGGAGCAAACAATACAATGTGTCTCACCTGTGACAAACAGCTCTTATTTACTGAATAGGAAGGATTTAGAGGGTATCCAAGAATAAAAAATGATTGACAGATATCATTCAACAAAAATATACTGACAGAACTATCCTTATTTATTATAAAGTTACACTATGAGAAACAATTTTGAAAGTATATGGTACATGCCAAAATGTACAGTACTATACATCAAAGTGCATTGTCACAACAGCTTAACAGTACGCTTTCTTCTTTTTTTCTTCCAGGACTGTGCAATTGTAATTCCTTCCCCCCCCCCAGAATGGAAGTAATGTTGTGGGAATGCAGGAGGACAAAAACAACAGAACATGAAAATAAAAATGCAACAGTGTAAGAAGCTAAGCCAAAGCAGCTTCTCTAAAAATGTAAAGGCACTTTCACATGTACATACTTACAGATGTACATTGACACAATTAGGTAACAGTCAACAAGCAGGAAGCTACCAGCACTGCAATCTATCTGACAGTCAAGGACAATACTGACTTGATTAGTACAGAGGCATTTAGCCTTCACTATGCCTGTAGTTGTATCCATTTCCCTTTACATATCCACTTACTATACTTGAAGTAGCTACAACATACCATCAAACTACACACATTTTAACTCAAGTGAATGTTTTAACTGGAAACATTCACTAAACTCACTGTTCGTAATATTTTTCTTCACTAAACAATTTCTAATATAAGCAGTATGGAAGCCAGTAGAGTTATATTCAGACATACAGAATTTCCTTATGCACTTTCAAGATACAGGCACCCACCTTTGTTACACCATATGGCCTGTTAATAACAACAATCACTAGGCTAGAATGCACTTAAAAGAAAGCTGACATTTTCAAGTTTGTCCCACAGGTCTGATTTGGTCTAGTTAAGCAAACAATTCTCAACCTTACAGGGGTCACTGTCATGTTTCACAAGTTTTATATTAGCTGAAGCCTCAATACTGAGTGTGTGGTCTTAGTTAAGTTTCAAGGGTAGAGACATGTCATAATTCATTTTGATGACCCCATTCAAAAATATGTAAGCTCTATTGTTTCAGTCTATTGAGGGCAAAAAATATAATTCAGCATACCATAGCTGAATATCCCTAAGTGGATTTTTTGTCTCACATTAATGAATATCATTAATTTCTACTTTTGTTTGCTAAATAGCTATTAACTACATCATCTGGGGCACACCAAAATTGGTCCCCAAAAAATAGGCCTGCAAGTTTTACAAAATATAATACTTAACAATAGATCAGAAATAACTACTGAGCAGCTGATTTTCAATACATTAGGAAACACCAACTTTTGTGAACTTCTTAGCTAAACATAATTTAATGAGTTTTAGCATTTATGATCACTTAACAAAATGAATCAACTTCACTTAGTAGCAGGGAATAATGCCTTTCAAATGTTATGCAATAACAAGTGTTTTAACATATTAGCTAGTGTTCTACATTTTGGAATTTCATATAGTATAAGAGAAAAATGTTCAACTGGAAGAACTGCAAGTTTCTATTGTGACAAGAGCTATGTGAAAGTAAGTATTTGGTTTCAATTTTTTGTGTGTCAATGGATATGAACTGACTCCTCTCCTACCCCACATTTCCCTAGAGTGTTTTTTTTATTTGTTATTTTTTAATTAATCACAAACAATAGAGTCTCCTTTAGAGTGCAAAGGTAAGCTATAAAACATTCAGAGAAAGGACATGGCTTAAGTGTCGGTTTGTGCAAGAGTCACATATAACAGAAAAGTTCCTAATCATGTAGCATTATGCCAGTTCAGAGCATTCACTCACACATGAAAAAGATACTGACATAATTAGAAGAAAAATAGTTCTAACCCATTTTATTCAGATTGTAGTACAGTAGAAAACAATGTTTTGCCCTGTGAATAAACTCTTGCCTTAACTGAAGGAGCTATTCCAGTTGAAAAAGAGATAATTCAATTTAAATAAACTAACAAAAACACAACACAATTCATCTGTATGCACTGTGTTTCATAATCTTGAAGATGCAGCAGCTTTAAAGTATTAACAAGTTACTCATTTAGTTTGCAGCTGTCCAGGAATGTTTTGCTACAGATTATTGATTAATTAAAACTTGTCCAGACAAGTGGCTCTTAGGAATGTAAACAGTTTTTGAGCAAAATTGATAGCAAAGAGATTCAGTGGCTAATGTCTAGTTTTATTGCACTGAAATTGGCCTGAGTGGAAGCATTAGAAACAACCTACTTACTTCAATAGAGATTCCTTCGACAGGGTCAGAACACAATTTTCAGTATTCCTGGCCAGCCAGCCAGGTGAAGGTGTCTGATGGATATCAACCAGAGGAAGACTGCAATTGTCATTCTGACCACAGTCTTCCAGTGATTTAGAAAACTGCTGTTTCCTAGAAGCAATTTAATTCCTCATATCCTGTCAGTGAGCTACACTAGGATGGTCACATGCATACTGAATAGCTACTACAGAAGGCAATGTCAAGGTGAGTCTCCTTTCTGCATTGACTTTGACAGGCTGCTTAGTAATTCTTAAAACACAGCCTCAGACCTTCTGAAAAATGAACTGAAACCAGGCAGCACTAAAAATAAACCCTATTTCTTAATAAATTCATTTCAAATAATTCTTTGTGAAGTCTTAAACCACACACAAGTATATATTGTTAAATTAGTGTGATGCTGGCAGTGACTGTGGTGTTTTCATCAGAAAAGGTGCAGTTGGAGATTTCAAGTAAATGTGTATATTCCTGTTGCTTTAAAATGGCATACACATGTAATTTTCCTTTTTGCGGTACACTGGTTCATAAACTAACCAAATAGGCTGGGTTTGTGAAATGTGCTAAACTACACACACCCCAGCCCAATCTAATCCAGCTCAGCATGCTGTAAAAATGCACTCACTGAGTCTTTAACTGTGTTAAGCATATATTGCAAAAGTAGACACTGAATGTTCCAGTTTAAAAATTGAACCCAACTACTATTAAATACCCATGTTAAAGTAGATAGCTCAAGACTTTAACATTTTAAAAAACAAATGTCTCATTTTCTAAATATAAACTAATAATATATTGAAATTCAGACAACTATCATGGATACATTCTTTTGGTAGTTCACTCTGCACTCGGTTTCTTGGGATTTACATTGTGCAAGACTTGTCAGCTGGGCCTTGGGAAGAAGAGGGACCTATGCTTGGGTTTGTTTTTGGAAGAACTATTGGCTTTGGTCTCAGTGCAGGTGGCTTCAGCTGCACCCCCATTCTTGGTGTCACCATGGGCTTGAAGGTACTCATAGTATCACTGGAAGAACTAGTGCTACGGCGAATCTGAGGCTCGACATTTCTTAACATGATATTGTGAAGAGGACTCAAAGATTCTGTTGAGGTGATGTTGGTGGGAGAATTCTTCATTTGTTCTAAGGTATCAAGGACAACATCTGGAGCATGTTTTGCAGAACTCTGGCGTTCCAGTTCCCGAAGTTCATTTAGAGCCGTATTCATTGTCTCTTCAATATCCTATTAAGAGGGAGAAGCAAATATGTTGACAATTACTACAGAAATAGGAAATTCAAGCTTTGTAAATACTCTTTACTTTTATATGAAGCAACAGACACATATAAATCTTGCATTTGCATAAATGTGTGTGCAGCCTGAATTATACACACAAATCATATATAAAATGCAATAATTTACTTTGCCTCATGTATGCATATACACTAGCATTCAATTCAAATGATAATGATTCTGAAAGGAAAGACAACTGAAAGAAGAAATAGGAAAGGCCACACCAAGCAGAGAGTTAAAAAGCTTAGCTGGGAAAGAGAACAGACAAATGTTCATGGAAGACAAAGGGAAAAGGATATATTTATTTCATTTTATTTAAAACTGGCTTTGTAAATTAAACAGAAAACAGGTTTAGCACAGTTTACTCACAGCAAGTGCAATACCAGCGGTTTCCCGACTAGGTGAAATATAATACTGATGCTTTGATCAAAGTAAAAGTCTGAACACCTTTATCTGAGCTTTATCTTTAGTATTATATTTGGGAGCTTCCTTTATGCTTGCAAAGGATGAGCATAGGGGGAGTCTTTCAAATTTAAATGACTGACATTATCAAAGCATTTTCAAGTTATGGTTGTAGAGATACAGGTTATGTAAGAAGGCACAAATATGCATGCATGTGCATAAATTAAAGTCTACACTGGACAACAATTGGAGCTACACAATTGTAGAATCATGCAAAGCATTATATGTGCAATTAGGATCAGAACTGTATTTGCCGGAACAACAAAATATTGAGAACACAATATTAAAAAGCTGACTTTTGTAGCAAAAAAGGAGTTTTCTTACAGAAATGTATGCAATACTTGAATAAAATTTAGGCACTAATGACCTATTTTATATCAATAAATGGCAATTAAAAAGTTCTTAGCAAATAGTATTGCAGCTATACAGAAATGGACAGGGAATTCAGATTAAGCTACAATTCAGAGAAGTTGAACAGCTGCTAAACAGTAATTTTTATTATGTGCCATCAAGTTGTTTTTGACTTTTAGCAACCACATAGATAGATTTTGTCCATGCCGATCTATCCCTAACCCAGGAGTCGGTAACCTTAAACACTCAAAGAGCCACTTGGACCCATTTCCTACAGAGGGAGCCACAAAAGCTGGGTGGGCATGGCCAACTCAATGTCACTCACTCCCACCCAGTCACATGACCCCCCTAGCCATGCCTACCCAGCCACAAAACCATTCTCTATGTCTCTCTCTCCCTCTTCCCACCCTCGTGTCTCTCCCTCTCTTCCCCTCTCTATGTATCACTCTGTGTGTGACTCTCTCTCTCTGTATGTGTGTGTGTGTCTCCCCTCTCTTCGAGTGACCATCCTCCCCCCCCCTTCTTGTAACTCCCTGGCCGGCGGTGGCTAAGCCGGGAGCGTGCACGCGGTTGGGAGACCCTCTTCAAGCAAGCGCCAAAGGGCAGCAAAAGCATGCTTGGGCTGGACAGCCGCTCAAGGAGGGTCGTAATAGGACGCATCTTCTCTCCTGCACTAATGCTCTGGCCATTTCCTTACCCACCATTGGCAGCTCTTCAGCCAAGCACAGAGGGTGCGAACTCCAGCCTGAAGTGGCAGGAAGCGAAGGCTGCCTTATGCACAAATGTGGCATGAAGGCAGGTACAGGGCACTCCGGCAACCCAGATGCCTGGGCCAGCTGTGGCTAAGCAGGAGCATGCGCATGTGCCCCCCCCCTCCTTAAGCGAGTCTGCCCCACCTTTCCTGGGCTTTGGCGCTCACTTGAGGGTTTCCCTGTGCGTGCGGATGCTCCCGGCTCAGCCACAGCTAGCCAGGGAGTTAAATGAGAGGAGGGGGGGGGAGGAGAGTGCAGAAGTGAAGTTGTCCTGTACCTGCCTTCACACCACATTTGCGCGTAAGGCAGCCTTCGCTTCCTGCTGCTTAGGGCTGGAGTCCAAAAAAGAAATAAGAGGGGCAGGGCCAACCAGTGATAGGATGGAGCCACGGCAGAGGGCCCAAAGACCCACTTGTGGCTCTGGAGCCGCGGGTTGCCAACCCCTGCCCTAACATATCTTTTCAAGTCTCCCAATGGTGCAGTGTTTGCTACTATAACTGAGTCCATCCGTCTTGCTGCTGGTTGTCCTCTTCTCTTTTGTCCCATCTCTCCCAACAATAGAACCTTTTCCAGAGAGTTGTTCACCTAAACATTCAATGAAATCTATTGTCTGAGTAGAAATATCTACACCTTCACATATCGTTGTAACCATTTCCAGCTCCTTGTACCTATGCTGAAAAAATAATGAAGATGGAGTAGATTTTTAAAGAAAAGGAAGTGCTGTATGGGGAACATGCATTTCTACTTTCTTTGTACTTTACACAAGAATAGAATAATAGAATAGGAATAGAATAACAGAGTTGGAAAGGACCTTGGAGGTCTTCTAGTCCAAGCCCCTGCTCAGGCAGGAACCCTATACCATTTCGTACAAATGGTTGTCCAATCTTTTATTAAAAACTTCCAGTGTTGAAACATTCACATCACAGAACTATTTTGTATTTGCAGTTTGGAGTCTTTTCCCAAGTTCTTAGTTCCTACTGGTTCAAACAAATTGCAAGTATGATGTCATATGAATGTATACACTCCCTAAATACACTCCCTAATCTGCATAGGGAAAAGGTTGTTGCCTGGATATTTTTATTGACACCTTTTTTCATTTTGTTTGAAGGGACATACAGTCATTCATGCAGTCAGATACATTCACATCTAAATGACATATACATTTTTACAGCAACCTGGCATCCAGAGAAACTGAAGATTAACATTGCTTATGTTGCATACAGCAACTTTGGAAATATTAGGTTGTTGGGTTTTTTTTAATTCCACCTTTATTACTTAACAAATAATCAGAGGAGAAGATCCTAACCGAAGTGTGTATCTCACCTATTGGTAACAACTAGTATGGTGTTCCTTCCAGGGAGGTGACAGCTCTCCCAAAAAGATGGATTATAGTCAAACATCCGAACCTGTATATACCTGCATCCTTCTATCAACATGGATACAAGCAAAAAGTATAAATAGTGACTCCATGTGGGAGGAATCCTCTCAGAATACCATCAAAACAAAGCCTTGCTCTAGGAAAGGTGACAAAAGCTTTAAGTCCTTTCATATGAATACAGCTTCTAATGTGAATTCTGATGGCCAGTTTCAGAACATACTTGAGGCACAATTTAGTTTTCATTTAGTTTTTTCCCCCTCTTTACCCTAGGTTTGTGAGAAGACAGATTGCAGGAACCATCATGATTAAACGCAGCAAAGGCATAACAATACGGTGCACTGTGCAGAATGGTATTTTCTGAAGAACACACTGTGCGCTACATTATAATTCTGTTTTAAAAACTAATATATTTCTTTTGCAATGTCCTCTTGCCACACCTTTATTTTAAATGGAATACATGAGGAGCACCCACTCACTCACTCCCCCAAAAGAAGATAATTTACCTTCCAGTCACATTACATTCTCATGAAGGATTTGCAGAAATAAATCTTTCAACATTTAAGAAGTTTAAGTATGAAAGCAATTTTAAATTGGTTGATCTAGCAGTCTAATTGTGTAAGTTCAATTAGCCTGTCATAATTGCAAGCTGGTTGCCAAGTGCTTGAATTGTGATCACATGACTGTGGGAATGCTGCAACAGTTGCAATTTTGAGGACTGGCTGCAAATCTCCTTGTTCAGTACTGTCGTAACTTTGAACAGTTGCTGAATGAACGGTCATTAACCAAGATCTAACGGTACAGGTAGTCGTCATCTTACAGCCACAATTGAGCCCAAATTTTCTGTTGTTAAGTGAGACATTTGTTAAGTGAATTTTGCCCATTTTACCACTTTTCTTGCCACAGTTGTTAAGCGAATCACTGCAGTTGCTAAGTTAGTAATCTGGTTGTTAAGTGAATCCGGTTTCCCCATTGACTTTGCTTGTCAGAATGTTCCAAAAGGTGATCACAAGTTCCTGGGACACAGCAAAAGTCATAAATAGGTATGAATCAGTTGCCAAGCATCTGAATTTTTGATCATGGGGATGCTGCAAAGGTTGTAACTGTGAGAACGGTCATAATTCACATTTTTTTCAGTGCTGTTGTAACTTTGAACAGACATTAAACGAACTGTTGTATGTTGAGGACTTCCTTTATTACATTTTACCTGTAACTGATATTTTCCTTTGGAAGTTTGTTTATATCTAACAGAAAAATGAAGTATTCTTAGACTTAAATTATATTTTAACCTTATGTCTGGACTGAGAAGTGCAAGATGTAATTTTTTTAAAAAAACTAGAGCAGATTATTATTATTATTGTTATTATTCTTAATTAATTATTAATTATTAACTTCGGAGCCCTTCTCCGAAGACTCAAGGCGGCTTACAATGCGCTAAGCAATAGCCTTCATACTTTTATTTTATTTATTTATTTATTTTATTAATAAATAAAATATTTATACAAAGCCAGCTTATTGCCCCCCACAAACTGGGTCCTCAATTTACCTACCTTAGAAAGAATTATAAACCAGAAAAAAAAATTAACCTTTAAAGGAGTCAGGATCCAATTTATGGGGTTGGGAGTTGTTGAGGAATTTTAACTATTAATAAATACATATTCCACCATATTATTATACAACTCTCTAGGTGGTGAACGTGACTATAACCCACATTTACTGACTGTAATGTAGCTCATGTGGTTAAATTATATAGAAATTGGCACTATAATGTAGAATTTGCCATTTTAGAATCCATTTTTCAACTTAAATGTTAATGTCTTATGATTATTGAGGAAAGAGGTAAAAAGAAATTCTGAGTTGAAATTTGGGTCACTTAACTTTAGAAATAAAATCCCAATCCTAGGAACAAAAATTAGAATTCTAAAGACATATAATGGGATATAAAACAGGATTTTACTCACAAAACAAAACAGTTTTCTTCCATGTTCTACAGTTTTACATGACAGTGCTACAACATATATATTTTATTTCTTTGTAAGAATTTGATCAATAACATATTGCTCTCCCTTTCTTATAACAATCCTTATTTTCTTTTTACTGTTTGTAAATGCCTACAAAGATTTTTTTAAATGTGCAAAACATGGTATTCCCTGTGACACTCTGGAAGCTAAAGTTGGACTTTGAAGAAACAAGCTTTATAAGTATTGATGCTTTTGAACTTTGGTGTTGCAGAAGACTCCCAAGAACATTGTGGAGAGTCAAGAAAACAAATAAATGGAACATCAAGCAAATCTCCTTAAGGCACAAGTGACCGGGCTACTTAGGACACATTATGAAAAGACCTACTTGGCAGTCCTTGACTTATGACCAGTTACTTAACAATCATTCAAAATTACGATGGATCCCCTCTCCAAAATGTACTTATGACTCAGTTCTGATGGCTAGGTCTCCTCCATGGTCGCATGCCACATTTCAGGCACGCAGTACCCAATCTGCATTAGTAGATTGTGTGATCCCACAACCGTGATTTACGTTTTTGCTGAAAATAGGTTTACTTCTGGTTTTCAGCAAAATGTGCCCTAGTGAACAATAATAGAATGGAATGGAAGGAAAGGGAAGGGAACAGAACAGAATTGGAAGGGACCTTGGCAGTCTTTTAGTCCAACCCCCTGCTCAGGCAGGAAACTCTATACTATTTCGAACAAATAGTTGTCCAATCTCTTCTTAAAAACTTCCAGTGTTGGGGAATTCACAACTTCTGGAGGCAAGTTATTCCACTGGATAATTGTTCTGTCAGGAAAATGAGTTCACTTAAAGACTGCAATGTTTGCCTCATGACTACAATTCACTTAACAACTATGGCAATTCCCCTAACAAGCACCAGGGGAAAAAAGGTCATAAAGTCAGGTTGATCATGCAATGACCCACTTTTATGATTTAAATCAAGGACTACTATAATGCTGGAAAAGTGGAAGGAAAATGAAGAGGACAATCAGCAGCAAGGTAAATAGATTAACTTACAACAGTGATGAGCGTACCCATTGAAAGACCTGAAGGGCCAGGTAAGCACAGATCATCATGGATAAATATATGTGATTGCTAAAAGTCAACAACGACTTGATGGCATGTAATCATCATCATCAAATAAAAAGGGGACACAAGCATTATGAGCAGCAGTATGTAACATTCTGCAGTTCTACAATTTATCTATCAGTGAACTTTATTATATCTTTGACATATATCCAGAAAATCAGTTTAATTTTTTTGCAGTTAATATCAAATTAGGAAATACTAGCTTAGATGAAAAGCAATTATTTAGCAATTATTTAGCAGTTATGCTTTTCATCTAAGGTATAGATGAGTACCTTACAGGCAGTCCTCAATTTAAAACCACAATTGAGGCCAAAATTTTGCTAAGCAAGCCAGTTGTTAAGTGACTTTTGCCCCATTTTACAATGTAACAGTTGTTAAGTGAATCACTGCAGTTGTTAAGTTAGTAACACAATTGTTAAGTGAATCTAGCTTCTCTGTTGACTCTGCTTGTCAGAAAGCTGCAAAAGGTGATTACATGACCTGGGGACACTGCAACTGTCATAAATACATGCCGGTTGCCAAGCTTCTGAATTCTGATCACATGGCCACGGGGACACTGCAACAATCATAGGTGTAAAAAACGGTCATAAGTCATTTGTTTTGGTGCCACTGTAAGTCACTAAATGAATGGTTTTAAGTCAAAGGCTACCTGTATTCAATATGCATAAACTAAATATCTAACAGCAGTTTTGTAAGCACTGTGGATTGAAACTAAGGTGAAACTGATACCTGTGAAAGTCATTCAGTACACTGATAAGTATTACCCACATAAATATGAAAAAGAAAAAAGAATGAAATCACAACCAGAAAAACAAGTTTACAATCAAAGTAAAACATTCAGTTTCAGCTAAGTTACTAGAACAACTTAAATTAAAATGACAGCTAACAGGTACTCTTTGCCTATATTTGTTCCAGTTTCAATTTGTGTTTATTAAAATATTAGATTTCTGAAACATCACAGCTAGAATAAAACATGCCACAGCACATTGCAGCCCTGCAACATTCAAGTTTATCAACTTTTTAAGCAGGTTACTTATAGCCCTATCTCAGTATTAGAGTAGAATGGAGGTGTGTCTTTACAGAATTTTCTTCTCTATTCATTTTTAGGTAAGTAATTCCTAAAATACTTTTCTCTTACAGTACCAATAATGAAAGTACTGTATGTGTAAAACATCTGAAGGACTGAATTATATTACTGCATTGCATTAACTCAGAAATAAATTCTCCTTGGTAAATGACTTTAACTTTACAGTTTTAGCAGCATATTTTACAATACTTCATATAAAACATGTAATAAAAAGAATAATAATGTATGAAATATGTGTCTGGATATGTATATAAATTGAGTTCAGCTATTTGTTTATCTTTACTCATTGGTCATTTCTGTCCACATTTCACATGCAGCTTACACTGAAGGGGTTACCTAGTCTGGTAACGAAATGTCAGCAAGCAAACAACAAAGCTCAGAGAATATCTAAGACTCCACAATTAGGACACTGCTATATCAAATACATTATTTCTAATGGGTATTTATGTAGCAGAGTGTTATAAGTACTTAAATACAATTTCAATTTTCAGACATAGTGTTACTGTGAAATGATTAACATGCTAACCCAGGTCTTGACTTTTGTGATCCCTCATGAATGCTGCTCAGATACAATCTTCAAAAGAAATTCTAGACGGTAGCCTTAGCAGAAATTAAGCATTTGTTGTTCAATACAAAATTGACATTTCATTTTACTACCAGATACAGCAACAAGTAACAACTAACTCAGGAAGACTTCAGATTTTGCGGAACTTTAAAATGTACAATTATATGAAAGAAAGGTGATAAACCAAGCAAATATGCCAAGATTTGATTTTATCGGTTCTCAGAATGAACAGTGGGATCAGATTAGATCCTCTGGATGCATTGTCAGCAAAGTCCATAGTTTACATACCCTTTTAACAATATTGTGGGGGCAATTTCACATACCTTCTGAATTTCCTAAATGACTCTAGAAGAGATATAGAACCAATTTTCCTCTCAGGAGGTATTATACCAGATACCACTGATGGTGGGTTTTTTTACTTGCTTGTCAAAGCAAAAAGTGATGAATTGAGACAATTATCACAAAATCATAAAATTGGAAAGGATTCCTTACACCCTTAAATCAAACTATGTTCACAGTGCAGGAACCCACATTTAAGCATCAAACAGATGGCTGCCTGAAACATTCATTTCTACCATCTTAAATTTTAAGTCTAACCTCACATTCAGTCAAAATCTGTGTTAGCCTGTATCCTTCTCTCTGAAGCAATAGAAAACAGGTCTTGACTTTTGTGATCCCTCTTCAGATACTTGGAAAATGCCTGCTGACAGTTCCGTACCAATTCTCTTTTCCCAAAACCTATAAAATTATTCTTTATCTCGTCATATAGTTTCCAGTGCCTTCATCATCCGTAGTTCCCACCGCACCGCACTCCATTTTTTGCACCTGTGCCAGTTGTCTGAACTTTTCTTAAAATGTCATATTTGGAAGTGGACATATTCTACCTGGTCTCTGATTAATGAAAAAGAAAATGGAACTATTTACTTCATGTGATTGAAACGTTATACATCTACTGAGGCAATTCAAATTTGCATTTTGCCTTTTTAAAAGCCAAGTCATACTACTGACTCATATTTGATCAATGATCAAGCACAATTTCAAAATACTTTTCATATGAACATAGGGGATATACTAAGTAATTCAGGCTTTAGTCTCTGCTGTCATACTATGAACCTCATAAGACAAGACACAGAGCCAGGATGGTGCCATGGTTAAATGACCCATAGTCTATGGTATCTTCATCCTTGGGTGACTTTGGCCATTCATTCTCTCTCAGCCTAATCTACTTCACAAAGTTGCTGTAGGGTAAACGAGAAAGACGATTGGAAATTAAACTTGATGCAGAAACAAGAGTTCTGCTCAAGAAATACAAACAGCTTTCACATGATTATCTCAATCTTAAAAATTTAGGAACTCAACTTTTACAGATATTATAATTAAATAACTTTATTACTCTATTCATCATGATTTGTTGATGTTTAGGAAATTCAGTTAGAAAAACCCCGGAAGATTTTGAAGTGGTGAAAAATGTTAGAAAAAGCACTGGTATATTCTTCAGTCTCTTATACCACTCAGGATAAATGGCACATTTCTGTAAATAGGATTAATACTTCTCTATTGATACATTTGCTAGATAAAGCTATATTATATGGTAATGAGCATTTCAGATGGAGAAGTGTTTCTACATAATTGTTATAGGAGCAACTGGCAACAAATCAGCTATTCATGAATACAGAGACATGAAATACTTCCTCAATAAAAGAATCACAATTCCGGCAAGTATTGTAAATTACATCAGATGTTCCAGCAGGATATTTTGCAAAATATTCGTTAATTACTTCAAAAGGATCTGTCCACCATCATTTCCCTTTCTCCTCTTCCCGCCATCACCAGGCAAAAGGTGAAGAAATAGATGATTTTAAGTTTATTAGGTATGCTAAAACATATATCAACAACATAGTGGAAAAACTTAAAACACCCTACCATCCTAGTTTTTAGCCCAAAAAGGCCATTAAAGTTCCTACTCTAAACAACTGTCATAATCCAGGAGCCAATCCACTGTGTCAGAGGGAAAGAAAGAAAGCAGGGCCACCATCTATATTCTTAAAAAAATTACATTTCTTCTTTGATTCTCCCACACTAGTGACCTAAGCGCCTCTCCAGTGAGCGATTACAGGTGAGATTAGAATCCCTGTAACATTAAAAACTGATATAAAGAACTATAATGATCTTGTTTACTTTTACAAGCTCCATCTTATTTTTCTTTTGTATCATAACTTTATAATATTAATTTATTTACAGCATTACAATAAAATCAATAAAACATAACGATAACAAATGGCAAGCATAATGAATTTTTTTACTCTCCCTCCCTGAAGGTGTGGATGAAAAGCCAGGTCTTCATGGTTTATAGCAGTGATGGCTAATCTTTTTGCTGTCGGGTGCCAAAAGCAGGGGGAGCATGGGGTCGTTGTGCTTGAGCGTGCCCA
>JANHFK010007619.1:272698-285216 GCA_036250565.1 Sibynophis collaris | reverse complement strand
TCGGTCTTGGATGGGTTGAGTTGGAGCCCGTTGCTTCCCATCCAGACTCGTACGGTTTCCAGGCACTGGGACAGCACTGCTATGGCATCGTTGGGGTGGGGTGGGGTGGAGATGTACAGCTGGGTGTCAGCTGGTATGCCAGTAATAAGTTTGGAAGATGGGTGGAATCAACATAGAAAATATGTTAGTGTTTAAGTACATAAAACCTCTAATATGGTATCCCTTTGGAAAATATTTTGGGGAGTTTTATTTGGCAAACTGTCAAGTGGAAAAAATATGAGTCGTCAATAAAACCAAGACGGAATAGCCTTATGATTAAAATCTGGTGAAAAATAGCCTATGATCTTCTGTCAACATCCTGCTATAGTTTCAACAAGGTACTCACAGTCTGTTCAATTTCAGCAGCTTCTTGCCGTGGCATGCGTTCCAAAAAGTCCTCATAATACTTAAGGCCGATAACTTGCTGGCTGGTGAGAGAAGCCCTAGTGCGGATGTCATCCAGAGTGCGAAAACCCTGGGCAGAACACATAACAGAATTAGAGGAATTTTGTTTTCAGTAATCCTTAATAAGCGATATCATAAAACCTAGAACCCACCACTGATGTGGTGTAACAGGAATGACAACCCACAACCACCCACATTCCCCCTGCAAATCACATATATTTTTTTCCTGAACAGACGCTCAAAACGTGAGCATTAATTCATTCAAAACACACACACACACATACACACACGATCATGGTTTTGCTATTGGAAAACACCATAGTGGTTCAGTATGAATTTAACCCTTTTGCAAGATAAGACAGTTAATACATAAACTGTTGCTATTGGTAATAAAGGAAAAAAGATTGATACAAATAAAGTTAACACATTGTATCTTTATACATACTATAAGATAGGAAGAGAGTACACTAGCATTATGTGTTCAATATAGACAGTATAAAATCTCCAGAGGAAGCCCACCCACCCCAAATAAATCATAACTAAAAAAGTAGCAATACTAATATAAACTCATGTGCCTTGCAGCAAAGATATAACATGAAAAAATAGAAGGCAATGACCACAGAATTATTGCTATAAAGAGGATAGAGAATTACCTGCTGGTACCACATCTGGCTAGTTTTTACTCCTGCTCCCCATATATTGGAAAATAGTTCTAACACTGAGACATTGTCACTGATGTGGTCTAGTTTTCGAAGGTGCCCACTTTCCAGGATTTCTACAATTTTTTCTGCCATCTGTTTTCCAATTCCGGGAATCTTACAAGCTTCCTGAAAGGAGAAAAATGAAACAGCAACTAGTTCAAAGCAAAGCTAAAATTCTGATTTACTCTGAGTATTTTAGGTATGCTGTGTTTCATTATCCATAGTGCACACCCAACTTTCTAATACTAAAAAAACACTATGATTAGCATTTAGAAAACTATGCAAGCGTTACAAACACCCCCTTGTATCTTTTACTTTTGGCCTACAGATCTTTTGTCTGAACTTCAAGGTAGCTTCAGTCTTTCTCTGCACTCTTTTCAAAAGATCAGAAGTTCAGCATAATCTTGATAAAAAATTCTGCATACATTGTAGAATTAGTAAAATACTTTCCAAACAGCAGGATGAAATAATAGGGATATGTAAGTAGGATGCAGGTCACAGCTGTTTGAAATTACCTGTCTATATAACATTAAAAAGAACACAAAATGGAACTTTTCCTGCAGAAAAAAAAATACTAAGACAGAAAAGTACAGATACCTTGGAGAAAATAAATATACAACAGAAAAACATTTAATACATTTTGTCTTATTTACCTGAAAAGATGTGACAGGCTTATGATAACTCTTGAGTGCATTAATAGCTTTCGTGTAGCCTAGACCCCTCCACTTGTCTCCTTGGACAGAGTAGGCTTTAGCCAGCACTTCCAGCTTCTCGGTAATGCACTGATTATGATTAATTTTCTTGCTTTCCGAAGATTGAGCACAAACCCACTTGCCAGGGGAACGACACGCTGATGAGCCTTCTGACAAAATGTTCAGGTCTTGGCCTGACTTCAGCGCTTTCAGTTCTTCCAGAGTGACAACACCTTTGTCCTCTTCAATTTCTTCATCATCTAATGTCCTCTTTGAGATACACAGAACAAGCAGAAGAGGGAGCAATGAAATTGAGTGATCATTTATCCAATCATAGAATATGAGCTCATTCTGCAACAATATATAGACATTGTAAAGTATGGGGCACAATTCTTCATTTTCTTTGTTTCTTTTGTAATATTTGTATTGCTTTTATCTTGTTAAAATTTCTTCAATAAAAATTATATTAAAGAAATAAAAATAAAATACAGAGCAGAATTAAGACCCATGAGAAATAATCACAGAAACCTAGAGTCAAAGCAAATATCAATTGAACTAGCAGTTTCATATCTACAATTTATGTTCCTAGTAATGGTCATCAAGAATTAGGAAGTACAGATGGCAAAATATCTGGGATGACCAAAATACAATTGATTGTCACAGTAAAAGTGTTCTATGTTTAAAGTACGGTAAAAAGTAATAATGAATATTTTGTTCCAAGTTATACAGTTACTGGTATTGCCACCTCTACATTCTATAGCCGTAAGAAGGCACCAAAATTCCATACAAGATATCTTGGGTACCCGACTAGGAAGCTAGAATAGAAAAATATTGAACAATAGTTTTTACTTTTTATTCTGTGGAGTTCAGCTACTATATGAAAGTCTTTAGGAAATGTACAAAATGCAACCAGAATATTCTGAAATTATGTTGTAAGTCACCCAAAGTCATTGGATACAAGATGGGTGGAAATAAATTTCATAAATAAATAAATAAATGCCAAAAAAAAAAGGCAGAATGTACATCAACATACTTTGAACAGAGGGTTGCATGATAACAAAAATAATTTACTATTGTTTTATTCTATTGACTTATATTTTTCTGAAAAACAAGCATAAATACAAGACAGATGTTTTATGAGCCTAGGTTTACTAAGGATACTTCGATTTTTATTAAGTTTATTTATTTAAATATTTAAATTTTAAAATGTGTAACTAAAAAAAACACTTTTGGATTTTTTAAAAAAAAGTATAAATCAGTTTGTTTGTTCTCACAATCACAAATAGTAAGGGGTTTCCAAACCTTAGATAAGGGTTTGGCACTGGCTAACTTTAATAGAAAATCCCTGGCTTAGCCTAAAAATGTATAATCAGACTCAGCTGTGTAGATTCCTGTTGATTCTAGAAATTTACAGGAAGGCTTCATTTAATGACCAAAATTGGGGCCAGAATTTCGGCCACTGAATAAAGTGGTTACATGAGATACCCTACACAACCATTTCACACAGTGGCCAAAATTTTGGCCCCAATTTTGGTCATTAAATGAAGCCTTCCTTTAAATCCTGGCACTCACAGTGCAGTCATTAAGCAATTGCACAGTACGTAGTTAAACGAACAGATTCCCAGGAAACAAGTGGAGAGGCAGGGAGAGAAGGATTTTAGCTTTGTGGGGTTTTTTCCTGTAGCACCATGTCTGCAGAGCTCTCACATACCAATAGAAGATTGCAAATGGTAATCACAAAAATTGCCATGCACTTGGTAATTGATCATAAATATAAATAGGTTGCCCAGCACCCAGATTAGGATTGTGGGACTGCAAGGGAGGCATACGGTTTATTAGGGCTAGAAGTACTTTAAAGCACCCTTTTCAAAACCGTCGTAATTTCAAACAATTATTACGCAATTGGTCATAAATCAAAGACTACCTGTACAGTATCACAGAAAGACCTGATCTCAGTGTTTGATTCTTCTTTCAGTTCCATAACTGTGTTCTCTGCTTTGGGGTGAACCTTATCCTCATTCAATAATGGTGGGTGTTCCACTGAAAAGCCTGTCTCATCCAGATATCTGCCAAGAATTAATAAACAACAAATAATAGCATTTGGGGCATTTCTCTTATCAACTAAAGGCAGATGAAAAACAATATAAAAGGGCTAAGAAATTCATTTGAGATATATTCTTCCAGAAGACGTGGTTTTTTTCCAAAGCTTGCTTTAGTGAAGAGTCTACCCTGATTTCCAAATGTTTACTGTTTATATTAAACAGGCACATACTGGAATGAAAAGATGATCATATGTACTTACATTCTATTAGTCACACCGCTAGGTATTTGTAATTATACAGAACCAATTCTAAAGTTTCTGCTGTATTTTTTGGCCTCCTATACATACCATTGGCCTCTCTTTCAACTATGTCACACTGTTCATATATTGGTACAATGTAAATTGGTACAAAGTGAAAAAAATTAGGCATGCCTGTCAAATTAAAAAAATTCCAATGAATTCATAAAGTAACAGAAGTCAAACATATTTTTCTGAAAATGTAAATGTCTACTTATTGTTTATGTTCATTATAGATTCAAAATAAGGAAACAGTGAATATGGCCAAAGAAAAAAAATCAGGTGTTCTTTCTTTCAATATTTTATATCATCTCCTTTGGCAAAAATTATAGCTGCCAAACATTTTTCTGCAGGTAAGCTGTTTTATTCTTGTTTGGGAATTTTTCCCTTTAGTTGTAGTTTCTTCTAGTTCAGAAATATTCTTAATCTCTTTGCACATGGTATATGTTTGAGATTCCTCACACATATTCAATAATATTCACCTTTTTGGAATATGGAGCCCATTTCAAACAAATCAACAGACAAATCAAATATATACTTAATAAGAAAGACATATTTGATTCAGAGCATGTTTTGGACAGCTGTCTTGTTGAAATATCCACTTCAGCTTAATTTTATTTTAACTCCCTGACTGCTTTCATGTAGATGTTAAACAACAGAGGAGAAGACAGAATCCCATGGAACACCATATGTGAATGATCTACCTTTGAGAAACAATGTCCCCACATCATCTTCAAGGATAATTCTAAGAGGAGGAATTGGAATCACTGCAAACAGTGCTCCTAAGCTCAACCTTGCCATATAACCCATTGACCTGAAGGATACCATGATCAATGCTATAGAAGCTACCAAGAGGTCCAAGAATTATATTCCACCCATACACAGGTAGTTCTCGACTTAGGGCCACAACTGAGCCCAAAATTTTTGTTGAGACATATTTTATGTGAGTTTTTCCCTATTTTACAACCTTTCTTGCCACAATTATTAAATGAATCACTGCAGTTGTTAAGTGAATCTGGCTTCCCCATTGACTTTCCTTTTCCCTGGATACTGCATCTATCATAAATATGAGTCACTTTCCAGGCATCTGAATTTTGATAATGTGGCTATGGGGATGCTGCCATGGTTGTAAATGTGGAAAAAAAATCAGTTCCATTGTAAGTTCACATGGTCACTAAACAAACTGCTGTAAGTTGGAGACTACCTTCTTAGCTCATCTACTACAGTAACCAAAATAGGTTCAGTGTCATTTCCCAGATGACATATCCAGTAAAATCACTTCAGAAAATCAGCATCCAAATCATCAAAGCCACCACTTTCTCTGTCACCTTATCAAAAAAAATAGGATATTTGGCCAATGGTTACGCTAAAAATATCGAATGAAGTTCTTTTTTCTATTACATTTTGAAGATGGATTATCAGTTTTGCATAAACCTTCCCCATTCAAACTGGATAAAGTATTTAAGAGAGAGACCTACTTCTCTGGGACGATGAGTCTATAGTCAGTAGTGTCCAAGATCTGCTGTGCTGTAATACAAGAACTCAGCCATGATGCCTTAACTAGTTGCAATCTCTGAGGTAATTTTTTGAGTTTAAGGAGCCGAAAAGCCCGATCAAAGTCCATGTCTTCATCTACTATTACATGTGTTACATCTGGGGAGAACTGGCTGCAGATGTGTCCTCCATTGTGGATGATCTGCTTACAGAAGATCTCAGCCCTGGCCTGGCCAATTCCTGCTTGCAACACATAAGCAGTGACTGGCTCCAACCACCCTGGTAAAAATACCACAGAGAAAGATGATCAGCAAATCTTTTCAGAGTGAATAAAATCTGATCACTTAATGAAATATAACGAAAGTTAGTGTTTTATAACATATAGTCATGTTGTTATATTACTGCATTGTAGAGACTGAACTTTTTAAGAATTAAGTCATTTCTCTAAAAGAATTAACAGCAATGCAAGCCACACCATGAAAACTTCACATGACTAAAGTCAGAAAGAAAACAATTAACCTTGCTGATTCTTGGTTTCTTCTTTCCAAATCTTTAAAGGTGGAGTTTGTACCTCATCTCTCAACTTCTTTCGTTTGCGGAAAGCTTTGACAATTCCTTGAGGTTCCATGAACTACAGATGTCTCCTTCCCTAACAGGAAAATGCAGATTTGCTGAAGATGTAGGAAGAAAAAGTGAAAATAACAATATATTCTAATGACAGGTAATTCTTAATAGGTATCCTTTTGTCAATGTTCCATCATTTTAGAACAGATTAATAGTCCTAGTATATATACCACTCAGTCACTCACAGAAATGACTCTTTTCATCGTGCCTAATCTAATACATTTGAAGATCAGTAAAATTAGCATTTCATAATTTATGTACCTGGTAACAATATATAACTATTTCCTTATATCTCTTTGCCGCTGTCAGTTTATATTTTTTAGCACTACTGGGAATATTATTTTGCTGAAGGTTAGAGAAGATAAGCAGATACATTTGGGGAGACAATTGGAAACACAGAGAAAATAGGTCTGGGATGGAAAATCAGTGCTGAATGTCATCTGCATATGGGTGCTACAGAAAACCATGGGATTTTACAAGGTCTCCTTGTGCATATATAATTTTTTTTACTTGAGAGTAAAATTGTAATATTCTTAAATGTACTGTAATATACATTATAATGTATATCATATCTACATTACAAATAGTAAACTGTATATTATTTTCCTGTTTAGGAACGGTATCATACATGAAACAGTTCTTATTGTAACTTTCCTTGAAATATCTGGCTGGTCTTACTTTAGAAGAATGGAGTCTTAAAATTAGGAGAAGCAAGGACAGTATGGTACTTATAATCCATAAATATAGGCATTAAGCTGGGAAATGATTTATGAATTCAAAATCCATGAGTCAGATCATTAGTCCAGTAGTGTCAATACTGTTGGGCTAAGTTTCCCTGGTAAAAGTAAAGACCACAGAGACTGAACCTAAGATTTGCTGAACACAAAGCATGTGCTCAAACACTATAAGCTATGGTTCTTCTATCCCAGATTCAATGTTCAATTTATTTTATTAAAAGGATGCCATTAGAAACTACTGTTAAAGAGTCGGGAAATACTTTACTGGAGAATCTGAATTTGTAAGACTTTTGCATTCTGCAATCTCTAGCCAGGAAACTGTGATCAAACTCTCTGACAAAACTGCTGATGAAAAGTACAGCAGCTAGTAACAATAACAACAATAATAATATTAATATTGTTACTTTTAAGAATTATGATAGTTACATTTTAAACCAAATGGCACAGACTTTTATTAAAAGTAATGGACAATTTGATCAGGAGCTGAGGCAAAACATATCAGCACTGCATTCATTTGATTTAAAATAAAAGTTCTACAAGTAAATCTCTCAGGCGTACACCCGGGAGAGTCTTGCCCAATTTAGCGTTACTCAGATGCACTTCCCATAAACTTTGGTTTACCAGACATGCCAGCTAAGGGCTATAGCCCTTGAATTCAAGGCAGATTGTGGGATTCCGCCTTAGAGACCAAGAGAGGAAACTTTTTTGCATCATTTCGAAGCGCTGCTCTAATCCGAGCCCGGCTCAACGCAGTCCAGAGACCAGAACGTCTAAATTTGGGAGGCGGGATGAGATCGAGCCAAAGGCTCCTGACAGCCATGGGCAAAACACCGCACCTGCCGCTCTTCCAAGGCGACTGAGAGGCCCTGCCTCGCTGCCTTAAACCCACCCATCCACCTACGTTGCCCCTCTAGCTGGAGAAGTGGGGAGGGGGGGGAGCCCTTACGCAACGTCCAAAGAGAGGCCGAGGAGAACGATACCGAGGAGGGCAACGTTCCCTTACCAACGGTATTGCTGTGACGCAAGAGCAACAAGAGTTCTCTTCCGTGTCAGGGCAGAAAGGCCGGAAGACCAGGAGGCGTTACCTTGGTAACGTGCCTAGCCGAGCCGCAATATGGCTGCGACTGGCTGGCTGGAGCGGTTGCGTGCGGCTCGCAAGACCGCCCTGCTCGCCGATGGTAACGGGATGGCGGGGGCTGGGATAGTGGCGATCTGGGGAAATGACCCGCCGGGTCACGGGCAAATGGACAGCGGGTGAAGTTGGGGAGTTTTCCAAGGTGGGAGAAGCCGTGCAGCTCCGGTTTCCCAAGGAACGAGGAAGCTATAGTACTTCGCTTTTGGGTGCGCCAACCCCGGGGAGACTTAATAGGGATAGACTGAAGATCCAACTTAATAACCTCTTTAAAGTTTGTTTTTTTTTAAAAGAAGTAATGGAAAAAATTCCCGAGTCTGTTTTATTTCTAACTGAACTGTATTCACCACTGTGGGGAGCATGCGGAAATCAACCCGTTAACATTGGTGCTTATTTCCATCAAAATTTGCGTTTAGTAGAGGAGGAGTATGGAGGGAAAGCTGCGAGTCTCTAAAAGTCACTGTGGCCAAATGGGGAGACAATATATTGAGTCTGTGGGGTGGGATTTCCTCCTGTTTCTCCTTTTTAGGTCCACCTATCCTGTGGTCTCTTTAGGTAAACGAAAAATCCATTATTTATTTGAGGATGGAAAGGAGATGGCAGAAGAGTATGACCTGAAAACACACCAGCTACTCTGTAAGTCAACCAACTTTTCTTACTTCTAGTTAAAGATTGGAAATGCAAATAGTCCAGGTAGATTTGAAATACAGGTTTTGCCTTTAATAGTCTTGCACATTCTGCAGGTCAGTAAAGCAATGAACTTTACAATGAAAGAGATCCTTTTCCTATTACAACAACTCTGTGAGGTGGGTTGGACTGAGGGAGTGTGATTGCTACTATGTGTTCTGAAGCAATCTTTTCCTTTTGGATCTGAAATGCTGCACAACCATCAGGACAAAGCTAGTAAATTGCATAATCTGAAGCTCAAAGCCAGCAGTTTTAAATGCTCTTTTAACACATGTTCATGTTATTAATATGTACAAAAAAAGTCTACAAGTAATCCTTGGGTTACAACAGCAATTAGACCAGAACTTCTGCCGCTAAGTGACATGGTGATAAAATGTGATGTCATGGGATAGCATTGCTTATCTATGAGTCCTAGCAGTTCACATTGTTGTTGATAAGTGAGGACCATGTAGGATCGCAAGGATCGCATGTGACCACAGTTTATGACTTCCTGCCAATTTCTTCATTGATTTTGTTTGTGGAAAACCAACAGGGAGCATTGGAAAGTATGATCATGTGACTGCAGCTCAGTGCAATATTGGAATCATGAGCTGGGCACTGAATACCCATATCATGATCATGTGACAGTGAGGATGCTGCAAACAGCTGAAACTCTGAGGACATATAAGTCCCCCTTGTTCAATGCTATTGCAAGTTTGAATGGTCACTAAATGAGTGAACACAAGCCAAGAACCCACCTGTATTCTGTTTCTGCAAAAGGAAAGAGGCAGAATTAAAAATAAATTGAATTCAAAAGTAGTTGACTTACTTTGTCATATAGCAATCAACTGCTAATTTCTTAATATCCTATTTGGGACTTTTTTCCTGAAAAAATAAATATCTCATTTTTTTCTTTATTCTTGTCCTTTCTGTGCAGTAAGAAAATGGAGAGAGAAGAATGCCCTGGGTGCACATGGCAATTGGGAGGTTGAAGTGGGAGAACCCCCATTGCTTGCAGCAGGAGCACTGGACCGTGAGTTCATAAAGGAGAGCAATACCAATGTAAATACAATATTTGTACCTCAGCATTTGATATTAGAGAAAATATACTTTATCCATTTTTTCTATCTTGATTTTTTTTTCATTTAGAAAATAGTATGTCAGGTTTTCTTTCTATACCAAGCTGCATGAATAATCTATAACAATAGAAATGTCCATTATGTTCTTCCTTTCTACTTTGTCTGTCTTTTTCTGATTTGTTTTTTTTAATTTATTTGTTAAATGTGTTATCATGCCGTTCCTACAGGAGTTCAACTCAACTTATGAAGCATTTGCTTCTTCAAATTTTTCTTCACAACATTCTTATGACAAAAGTTAAACTAAGAGATAGCAACCATATTTTAAATTTCAATGTAATTGAAACAGAGGAATTACAATTGAAAATTCACTATGCTCAAAAAGAGCTGAATTAACATTGCATGGAGACACTTTTGTAAATATGAAAAGTTTAATATGGCTCCTTTATGAGAGACTCATGTTCAAGGCCATTCTTAGCCATGGAAGGTCACTGGGTGTATTTGAGCTAGTTAAAAGCAGCAGGCCAGTGTGTGCATGCTCCATTTGCACAAGCAGCGGGCGCACGTGCCCGTCACTCACACAAATGGAGCTGTGCGCTTGCCAGCTGCTTGGGTGGAACCATTCCCTCCTACCCTGCCGGGCCACAAAGCCAAAAAAGTTGGGTAACTCTGCTTTAGAACTAGATTGGTAGCCATTCATTAAATCATGTGTGTTCCAGATATAGTGTCATGTTATGTTTCTCAACCTCAGCAATTTAAAAATGTGTGGCTGGGGAATTCTGGGAGTTGAAGTCCACATATCTTAAAGTTGCTGAGTTTGAAAAACACTAGTGTGGTTTATTGATTGCTTTAGGGAATGTAAATGCTCTCCAATCTTTTTATGGCTCTGGGCAATTTGGATAGCTTCCAAAGTACAATAAAGCACCTATAAAAACATGTATAAAGCATAACACATATAAAACACATCAGCTAAAACAGTTACACTGTAAGCCTTTGGGTAGTAAATATGTTTTCAGCTCTTTCCTAAATTGTAGTGAGGAGGCGTGCTAATTCCACTGACGATTTATTCCATAACACAGACTATAATTTAGCCAAAAATGCCAAGAGCTAAATAATATTTTTATAAAAGGTTTTATGCTCTGCATTATGGTTCTGCCCTAAAGTTAGGATCTCTTTCAAATGTTCTTTCTGCATAAACTTAGAAAGTTCAGACTGCCCGGGAGCTGCTGATGCAGTTTTACAGAGGAATTATTGAATCTATAACTGTCTGGTGTGGTACAGCAACCAAACAGGACAGGTACAGAGTCCAAGACTGCAGAAAGAATAATTGCAACCAGCCTGCTTTCCATAGAAAATCTGTATATTGCACAGATCAGGAGGGCTGAGAAAATATCTGCAGAACCCTTATATCCTGGACACAAACCATTTCAGCTCCTTCCCTCAGGAGAATATTGCATGCCTAGATACAGGGGCAGTTTTTTACCTTGTGCCATTACTTTGCTGCCACAGTGTGCCATCACCTAATTCTCATGGTTTTGTCAAATGTGTATGTATATCAACCCATAGAGTGTGGGTTCTTTTTTTCTTTCTCCTTGTACACTCTCCCTTCTATCTGGAACAAAATAGTTCCATTTCATTCAATATCCAGTTAAAGTATATATGTTTCAATTTATGTACGAATACCTGAATTATCCCATATATTTGTATGAAGGGTGTTCTGTGTCTTGAATGTAATTATTTATTCGGATTTTTGCTTGATTGCAGTTTTCTATGAAATTGACTTTTTTTCTCTCTTTTTCCTAAATCTAGTAGCACTTTCCTTCACATTCCTCAGTATTATAACATATTTTGTGTATTTGGGATGCATTTAGTGTATCCCACAAAAGAATGTATTATATAAATTGAGAAATGCTCATGAGGAAAGGTAATGAGCTTAAAGATGCTGGCACCAGTGTTGCTTCAATTTAGATAGGAATCCAGCACTTGCACACATAATTTTGGCAATTCCTATTCATGTTGTTGTAGTACAGTTATTACAGTTGCTGTCTAGTTGAATTGAACAACACTGGGCTGAATTCCATTTCTGTTTTCTTTAGCCTGTCTTTATGCGAAAAGACACCAAAAGCAATTTCCAGTGGCGGATCCGAAACCTGCCATATCCTAAGGATGTCTACAGTGTTTCAGTAGAAAAGGATCAGCGTTGCTGTGTGGTCCACACAACAAATAAGAAGTCAGTTAACAGATTCACTCGTGGGATAAATTTGGGTGTATTTGCGGGTAGCTTGTAGAATGTGCAATTGATGTTAGTTTTCTATTGTAATATTCTGAATTTTTCTTTTCCTAACAGTTGTATTGTTAGAACAGTTATATTGTTTTAGCAAAATAATCTGAGTTGACATGTACTAGAATATTAGTAGCTCGAGTTGGTAGCTGGGCTGTTGATTTGAGCTCCGAGCTTGGCAATTTGTCTCCGAACATTTTGTCACCATTCGAGGAGACATCGTCAGTATACTTTAAATTGACAAATGGATAGCCCATACCAAGAGCCTTGGTAGTACAGTGGTCTAAACACCCTGTTATTAACACCAGCTGCCTGCATTTACTGCAGGTTCGA
>JANHFK010007619.1:262411-272598 GCA_036250565.1 Sibynophis collaris | reverse complement strand
GTATGAAGGCTATTGCTTAGCACATTGTAAGCCGCCCTGAGTCTTCGGAGAAGGGTGGCATATAAATCAAATAAATAGATCTGAACTTTTTGTAGTATTCGCACATAACACTATGAAGAGTATGATTTTTAAACAAGCCATTGTATTGTATTTTGCACATATCCATAATGGATAGGTTTGAATGCAATGCTAAATAAAAAACAAACATCGATATGTCTTAATTTTATGTATGAATCAAGCTATAGTCCTGGAACAAAGAGCATTTGTTTTTCCTACTCTTTCCATTTTTATGCAATCCCTAATGTTTACCCAGAGGTGGTGCTGTTGGCAAGATCTTCTATTTTCTATTTGACCATTTATGTTAGGCTAAAGTTCTTCTGAGGGCAAAGAGTATAATTAATCAATGACAATAAAAAACTAGGACATGGTCAGGACTTGTCAAGCATTTCACAATAAAGGCCAGACTACATTAACCTTATGGGTCATTCTACTTAGCATCTTCGTTATCTCACTGGAAGTGGCAGGTACAGAATCAGGTTCCTGAAGTTCAGTGGATTTTCTCTTGATAGGTAGGAATATTATTTAGTATTTGTGATTTGAGCATATGCTTGGCCTTCTGCAGAGTCTCATTTTAAATCAGGATCATCTGTGATTTTGACTTGTAGAGTTCTCTTGCATATATACAAGCATAAATTTTACTGTTATGACATAGACTGCATTTACTAATAAGATGCCTTTTAAAAAGAACTAAACACATTTATGACAAATGTTAGATATATTTAAATAAAATCTCGGTATAGTAATAAGTAGCTCTAAATTATAGTTGCTGATAGGCAAAGAATAAGATAAACCCATTTCTTTCATATCTCCCTTGAGGCTGTTAGCTAATACTAAAAAGAAGATACAGTGTTAACCACGTAGATACATTGTTAACCACTGTTTAGTAGCCCAGTGTATTTAAGACAGTCCAACATGTTTTGGACAATTCGGAAGCAATGATGCCATTGTTCCTAGCATATAAAATACAAACCATTATATAGTTTTGGGGGGGATGGAGGTTTGGGGAATGGATACCTTAATTAGCATAGACATTTTACATTTGCTTGCTTTGCTTGTTGGAAATTCCAGACATGATTGAGTAAAAATTCTAAAGTAAATCTCAATTATTCTGTCTACCAAAGAAACCAGGAAAAGTTGGATTAATGCTAACAGCTTTTACATGATTTGTTCTGGTTGGTTGGTGGTAGAACAAAAGACTTCGTTCAATCACATATTTATCTTAGCCATAGTTTAACTATGATTTATTGGTTAAATGGAAATATATTTATTACATTTATATGCTTCCTCTCTCACTGATAAGGCAACTGGGAAGCTGAATAATTGGCTGAATTCACAAGCTAAGCCATTAACAATGGATATCTGCATAAGGTGTAGCTAAAAATGATACTTTAAATGCAATTCACTAAAATTTTGGAAGGCAGAAAGAAAATTGTCACCTAAATATCCAATCAAAAACAGAGAAAGAAATCGTTAGTAGCTAAAACCAAGCCCCCAAGTTCTATTTGTAATATAAGTGTTGTAACAAGAAAAACTAACCTAGCACCCACATGTGGAACAAAGTTAATGTCTCAAAGAGTATGTCATGCCTTTCAGTAATTTGAGGTCTTTAATAAAACATTTCAATTATTAGCTTCAGAAGTGGAATTGGCTTCTATCAGAAGATTACACATTTTTCATTTATTTTGTGTTACAACAAAAATTGCTCCACCACAAAACTGCTAGGTTCTTTATAGAACTTGGATTATGTAGACTTTTGTGATTTTCCCATTATATATTCATTGTAGCATGTTCTTTATTGTGAGGAAGGCAGAAGATAAAATAACTTCAATTCAGATACTTGTCCTTTTTGCTAAAACAACAGAAGCAGTGCACGTATGTCTGCATTTTATTCATTCTTCCATAAGTTATTCTATTGTTTTACCAAAACTGGAATTTTATGAAGTCTATGTGGGAACTTGAAGATTTCCATCTATTGCTAAACTGCTAGCCAGGTTCTCCTTTTTCCAGACATGTCTATCAATATTATTTTTTCCCCTCCCTGTGTGGGGCTGCTAATGGATCTCAGGCAACCTCTTCCTACTTCCACCTGGGACCAGCTCACACAGGTTCCCAATCCCCATATTACATAATGTTCAATTCCCCATTAGTGCTTGTGAATTGATCATGTGAGAAATTCTAGTTAGTTCTTTATGGCAGGAATGGGCAATTGCATGTACTTCCCCCAGCCTCCTGAGATATATTACTAAAATGGTTAACAAAATTACCAATTTTCAGCAACATTTGTCTCTATTTTTCCCCTTTAAAATAAAGATGAAAATAAAAGAAGGGAAACTCTAGCTAATAAATCACCAAAAATGAGCCACTTTTAAATTCCTCCCAAACTCATCCAAAATTGTGTCATTTAAATTAAGCCATTTATTGTCATATTTAAGCAGTAGGATTTTAGGGTGAGGGTCAGCGATTCAGGATACAAATAAAGTATAGGCTGAAAATGTGGCTTCGCCCCTTCTTCTGATGCCATCTTCAGCTGGTAGGAAAAGCAAGATGGGGGGCCTACAATCCTGAGAAAGCTGTTTACCCTGGTTTTAGGAAAATAGAGAACAACGGCATAATGCTTATGACAATTAGAATTTTAGCAGATGCAGCTTGTCCTAGGGGATATAACAGAAGAAACCTGGAATTACTCAACGGCTACTCTGCAATTGTAAATGTGGAAAAGAAGATAGCTCCCCAAAGGACCTTAAAAAGAAAATATTGCCACCTACTTCTACTCATTCAACAATGCCCCCTCTAGCCACAGCAAACGGATTTGATTCAGTCTTCTTGCTGTAAAACAAATCCATTAAAGCAAACTTCCAAACAAACAGCCAAAGCTTCCTTGGCTACAGCAGATTCAATTATTGCAGGACAAGGTAGCAGTTAACATTATGCTGGAAGAGGCAAAACAGCAGATCTATTTTCCTTTGATCTTTCACAGATTTTACTTGGAGCTCAGACCAGGTATTTTTCCCACTGCCTCAGCCCTATTGGTGAGGGGGGGGGGGGTAAAGTTGGTGTTCTCAGTGTGGACTTCATAGGCTCTTTGAAACACTGGACTACTTTGGGGAGTTGCTTTTTTATTGTCTCAATCAGTAAGAACTTAACACTTCCTTAACTTGTCTTTTGTGTTCATCTAATCTTTGCTGTTTAACCTTTGACATCTCCATTATTATCCATGTCTGCCACCTTTCCCAAATATAAGCAAAAGGCTCCAAGCCCCGGGGTAACATTCTTCTTTAGCAGGCAAAGTTAGCCCTGGCTGGTTGGTCTTTGTGTGCATTTTCAGCAGGGCTTGGAAAATAAAGGGTTTGTGGTTTGTGTAGCACTAGTTCAACTAGTCAACCTCTGAACAAAACTAACTTAATTGAAAAGCATTGCTCAAGGTTTGACATCCTGTTCATTTTGGGGCACCAAACATGCATCAATTGTGGAGCATAATTCATAAAGGATGAGTTCCAGCCCCTAAAGGAACTAAATGGCAGTCATACTTCATGGGGGAGAAAGTATATTGGCTTTCCATCTTAAATTAAATTGAAAATAGCAGAAGATGGATCATTCTAAGTGCCTGATAAAAATGAAAGTGTAGGCACTATGCATAATCACGGTGATCAAAACTAAACTTAACATTCAAAATGTTAAGGTAGCCTATCTGACTCTTATCCTTATAATAATGATTTGTTTAGTAAGTATCCTAGAGTTTGGGAAGCCCATTTTTTGTGTCTTTAAGTCAGGTTTAATTCCTGATGACTGGATTAGTTTTCTTGGCAAGAAATGCCAAGAAATGGTTGCCACTGTTCCTTCTTTCCTCTCTTTTCTAAGAAAGAATGATTGATGCTTGCTACTATAGTTTGTAATATATGGCTGCATTTAAAAACAAAATCTTCTGGTCAAATTAATAGTGACATATGTTCACAGTCAGATTTTTAAATATAACTCAATTAGTTTATGTATTTTACTATATTAAAAATAATTCTTAGTGGAATCTTGCAGCCTTGAATGAAAGATACTCGGCTTTTAACTCTTGGAACAATCTTGAAATTTTTTTCATATAAAAACATAATTTTGGTATTCTTTATCTTCCACTAGTGAAGAAATGAATAGTTTTTATTTTCATGTCCACATTTACTTTCAGATACTACAAGAAATTCACTATTCCTGATTTGGACAGATTCCAACTGCCTTTGGACAGCACAGGTTTGAGTTTTACTCATGCCAACAATACACTGATCATCACAGTAAGTTCTCATAAAGCTAATCTGATACCATTAGCATATTACTGTTTTCAGTCCTCTTTTGCTATGCTGCCTTTACAGATAGGCTTCAACTTGCAATCATTCATTTAATGACTTCTCAAAATTACAATAGCATTGAAATAAGTGACTTATGACTGGGTTTCACACTTACAACGGTTGCAGCATCCCCATGGTCACGTGATCAAAATTCAGGGGCTTGACAACTGGCATGTATTTATGACAGCTGCATTGTCCTGAGGTCACGTGATCACCATTTGTAACCTTCCCAGCTGGCTTCCAACAAACAAAGTCAGTGCGGAAAGCCTAAGTCACTTAACATCTGTAGTGATTTGCTTAACAACTGTGGCAGAAAAGGTCATAAAATGGGACACAGTTCACTTAACAACTGACTTGCTTTGCAATGGACATTTTGGGTTCCATTGTGATCATAAGTTAAGAACAAATTGTATAAAACTTGAGGTAATACACATGGGGAAAAATGGCCTTTCGATGAAAATTAAGAATTAAAAATTATACCAGTCAGGCTTATGGTAAAAAAAATAAATTCACGCTACTATTTCTGCTTCAAAGTTTTAAAAATAACTCAATAATAAGTCAATAATAAGCATTTTTCTTTCTAACATGAAATAATTGTCTTTTAAATGATGTTCTGTATAGAAATACTTTCTTCAGAGAACAAGGAGGTATCCAATGAACAATTGGAAAAGTTGAAGTGCACATTCTGCCATGGGATATTTCACTCTGCAGCAGGATAAATGGGATCAAAAAAATACAATAAGGCAGATTTCAATATTTGAACTAAAATGTGTATTACAATGAATGTATTATATCTTAAATGGCTGAAAAATATGAATCTGAGAGCATGACATACCAATGATTTTACTTCTTTTTTTCAATTTTGCAAATGAGGCACTTTGTTAATAGCATTTCTGTTTGTGCTAACAGATTCAGGCTATTTTCTTTCCTATAGTATCAAAAGCCAACAGAAATACTAGCTGCAGAAGAGGAGCTGCAAAAAGAACTAAAGAAGATCAAAGCTGCTAATAATGGGGAAGGAGACTGCAAGACACAGTAGTCAAGAATTTTGAAGGGCATTGTCTGTATTTTTATTAAATATGCTGAACAGGGATCATTCATTCATTTCATTTATACCCTGCCACAATTCTACAGAACTCTTGGCAGATTACGAACATTAAAATCTGCAACTGAATGGTATCTAAAAACCTCAAAAAAACCCAACTGGAAAATGCAAAAATCCAAAAAGGGCCTCTTAAGGAGGGAATATATCACAGTCTCTTTATGGCTCCCAGCAGCACCTATTCTGGTAAGGAGGCATTGGTAATCTTCCAGATCCAGGGAATAAGGCCCACCTACCCCTAACGATCCTCAGTATGCCCATGCTTTCCAAGCTTCACTGGTTACCAGTTTGTTTCTAGGTGCAATTCAATGTGCTTGTTACTGGAGGGACTATGGTGCCAACCCATCTGATTCAATCCAGCAAAGTTAATGTAGTACATGTTCCTTTGATCAACCAATGGGGTCCTTCATTAACCATATTGAAACCTCAGGGTCATGTCTTCTGTCATGGCACCTGCATTCCAGAATGTGTTTCCTCTTGAGATCCAGAGGGCTTCCATCCTGATGGCATTCTGGCCAGCCTTAATGACTTGGCTGTGCTCCCAAGCTTTGGACTAGGGTGATTGGATCCCCTTGCTAGGTGTACGATACATATTGTTGACCAAAGGTGCTACCTTGTTTATTGCTATGTCTCTTTTTGCATTACGTATTTGTTGTATAGATTTATCATTGAGCAGCCCAGAATCAATTGGAGTCTACATTGATATAAATAAATAACTGAATAGGCTGTGAGGGACAGAGGTCTAAACCATAGGTAACAGAGGGCATGTTAGAGAGCATGTAAAGAATCCCAGTTAACTTGGCAAGACATTCCAATCAAATCGCTAGACAATACCAAAGCAGTCAAGAGAATCTGAACAAACCTATGGCAAAATGTTATGCTAACTGGTCACCACAGTCACTCTTGCAACTGGCTCCTTCTCCAAAGGGCATTAACCATTCTGGATGACAACATGCCAATGCAACAAGAGAGAAGTAGGAATGCTTTATTCTCTTATATCTGTTGGACAGGCTCAAACCTGGGCACATAATTATGCTCAATTTCATTCTTGATACTCCTCCACCTACTATCTGGGCACTGCTGCCTCAACTCCCACTGGCAGTCCAAAACCCATCAGCCACCAAGGATAAGCCCAACTGCAGCTGCTTAGAAGTGGTTTCACTGAGGGCTCATGATGGCTTGTTGCCTATGTAGAGAGCAGCAAAACAGGTACTTGGTAGATTCACACATCACATCTTTGGAAAAATCAAGTACCAACTACAAACTACCCAGATCCAAAAGTGCCTGCAGTGGATCCTCTGAATGGGCATCACCTTGGAAGTCATGGGTAGTCATCAATTTATACTAGACCAGGAAATGATGTGACCATGACAAGGGAGTAATAGTAATACTCTCTGTATCCATATCTAAAGTGGTCCAAAGCAAAAACTAGATGTTATATGTAGACAAACCCATAACATGAAATGATCAGCTTGATATCTGCACCATATTATAGCCCAACATTGCCAGGATGTAGCAGCTACACTTCCATTCCAGAGTTTGCTCACCTCATGTAAGAGCTGGTATGAGCCCAACTCCCAAACTAAAACTTCACCTGTTAACCAATCTACCCATGGAGTCAGCAGCCTGGCAAACCACTCAGCCAAACCCCTAATCACTTAGTTCACTTAAACTTAGTGACCACTTTGTTTAAAATAAGCTCGTTGATTCCAACTGTGGTTGCTAAATGAGGACTACCTAATCTAGTATACTCCTATGAGGAGAAGTAAATGTAGTACACAGACTTTCTCCCACTGTCCTGGGTACTATCTCTTTATCTCGCTGATCCTTCCCCTTATTGGGAATCAGTATTTATTCATTCCACTTGGCTCTCACCTGAGGGACTGTCCATTCTAGTTACTGGAGAATAAATTTCACACATACGTAACAGCAGGATATTACCAGCAAGTGTATCCAAAACATGGTAGCATAGGAGTTTCCCAGGAAACTACACTCACCACCTTAGACCTAGCAAAACTGCACTGCTCTTAGGTAGGATGCCAAGGCCCCTTGCCCAACTGCCAGCAACCTGAATGCATCACGTTCTGGTTTCTGCCAGCTGGCCACTTTTAGGCACCACAATGGTTGCTTTGTGTAAATAATCCGAGACCTAAAATCCCCACCTTCTGTCAGTTCACTGAAGCCCTTCAATCTGGCCACTTAATGGAGAAGGGCTTTCCTGGAAATTTCAAATCTAGTCCCATCAAACTAGTTTCCCTCCAGTACATTACCACGATCCTCCTTGTTGCTTTAAGATTGGGAGGTCAAGAATAAGTTCTCCATTTTTGTCACTGTCAACACTGCCATACCTGGAAATCCCTAAATCAATCTCAGTGCCACCACCTAATATCTGCTTTTAAAGTTTGTTTACATAATTACATAGTCACTTTTTATACCATAGTATGTGACTTGTCTTACATTTTTATTATTTATACTGAGGCCCTACTAGGTTTATCTGTTACAGCATACCAGAATTTGAATCCTGGACAGTGATAAGCCTTTCCAAATACTTTGTTTTAAAATAGATTTTGATGATATTGTCCTTGTTTCCCAATCCTTCATCTATGGAAGAATATTCAGAGTTTATATTCCAATTTTGTTCATTTCTCATTCTACTAAAAAAAATTCCCTTTGTCTCAATTACACTGATTTATATATCAGACATTAATGAAATAAATGTTTGTGTTTCAGACATTTTTTCATTCAATTCTACAAAAAGAACACAACAATTTAACAATAATTGCAATTAGAATAAAAAGTAAGATGTGGGGGCATTTCTGTTGGCTGTTTTGGCCAGCCAATATCTATTCCATTCACATATTTTCATACTTGCTTCTTATTTTTAGTGTGTCTGCAAACTTTTGAGTCCCCTAATAATTTCATATTTGATGATATTCTTACCTTAAACAGAATATCCCATTTAAACTCATATGTACAAGAGGGGGAACACATTGTTCAGAAACACTGTAGGATTTAGTCTTTAGAAAAAAACAAGTGATAGTATTCATGGTATTCCATTTATAAATACAGATGTTTGATGAGAGTGATGACAGAGGCCAGGATACCACCCCATGTTTTTGCATCTTCTCTCAGAAATATACATGCTAGATGTTTTTTCAAGTATTAAGTAAAAAAAATCCTCCTTTATCTTCGCAATTGTGATAATTTTTCAGGAATATTTATTCTTAGCTTGCTGTGTATGTCATAGATAAGTAAAGTCAATCATGGTACTGAATAAAAGGCATCAAGTCAAATGTACTGTGACTATTCAGTTACTTTTTGAAATCAAAGATACTTTTTGTATGCTACTTCAATTATTTATTCAATACCTGACCTGTCAGCATTGATCTAATAAAGCAGTTCTTATATGGTGCCAAACAATATTATTTATACTTGATTTAATTTACAGAGAGCCAACCATGTTTTCAATCTTATAGCCCAATATTTATTCATGAAAAAGTCTGGATGTCAGTAAAGCAGAAATAAAGTATTTTCTTCTACTTCACTGTCCAGGCTTTCTCTTCAATTAAATTATCATAATGAAATATATGAACATGCAACATTCAGAAGCCCAAACTATGCTGGTACCAAAGAATATGCACATCCTAAGACTTACTGAGCTTTGCCTTTCTAGGAATAAGAAAAGTAACAAAATCAAAAGTGTACAAAATATTGGTTAGAGATTTTACTGACACCAGAAGGCAGAAATGGGATCTTTTTTACCAACTGCTGTTTTATTGTCTCAAAGATGTTACACTTTCTTTGTGCTCCCTGAGCTGACTGTCACGTCTGAAGTCCAAGCATCTCAGTGTCAAGAGGTAGTGAAATCAAGGACATACAATGCCGATGCCAATGTCGCATAGAGATGAGTGGTGCTGAAACGTAGACAATATACGGGACTGCTGATAGGTGATGACAAGGAGAAACTCTGCAAAAGCAGTAAGAAAAATACTTCTAGGTAAGCTATTTAAACTTTTAATAGGGTCAGTGACAAAATGACAATCATGTAGTAACTTCACAATTCAATTTTGTAATCCTTTTCTACTGCAAAGAGGTATTAGAACTGGGCTAAGACAACAGATAGCATATGTTAGTAATCCATTTCCTGAATAAAATTAGCTCAAAGCAATAGCAATCATAACTATAAACATCTTTACTAATATTTCTGGCGCTACATTGAATAAGAATATACTGTTTATAGGAAGTCTTCAACAATGCTATTTGTTCAGCAACTGTTCAAAGTTATAATGGTGCTGATCAGTTGTTGCTATGACTGATTCTCAGAGTTCTGTCCATCCTAGCACCCCCCGCAGTCATGTGATCATGATTTGGGCACCTGGCAACTAGCTCACATGATTGACTACAGCACCTGCAACCATAGAAACACCATTTGCCACCTTCTCTGCTAGCTTCTCTAGAAAATCAGTGGGGAAGCTGGCATGGAAGGTTGCAAGATGCTGGAGTAAATTTCTTTATACCCATGCACTCTCCTTCAGTCCTTTTGGGCTTGTGCTGCACTCCTTCTCTAAGCTTACTGCCTCAAGCACTTCTAGACCCTTCCCAGCCCCCAGCCCCGCCCCCACAATCTCATGCAGTCTCCCTGAACCTTACCAGGCCTCCTTTGCCCCCTCACACACCCTTCCCAACCCCCCTCAACC
>JANHFK010007619.1:226615-240215 GCA_036250565.1 Sibynophis collaris | reverse complement strand
AGGGCGGCATATAAATCAAATTTAAAAAAAATAAAAATTGCTATATGATCAGTTGTAAATTGAGGACTACCTGTATGGTGTGATCTGGAGTTACGTGCATTGTCCAAGACTTACCTGGAAGGCCTGCTTTGCCTTTTGGCCCAGGAAAACCTGGATCACCCAGTGGTCCATCTTTCCCAGGCATTCCCATGAAACCTGGGTCCCCTCTGAATCCTGCGGAGAAAGAAAAAAGAAAGATCCAGAGGTTGGCTTCTAAATTAGGCAGGATTGAAAATTCATCAGACTCGGCAACTTCTCCTCTTTTAGAACATTTTGGCAAACACTGAAGTTGCCTCGATATCCACCTTGCCAGACAGTATAAACCTTTATTTCTTTGTCAGTAAATACAAATTTAATACTTGCACCATTAAATATATATTGAGAACACCTAGGGAGGAGCCGTCTTTACCCTTTTTCTCCCACACAAACTATCTAAACTTTATTGTCTCTTGCTCATCTGGAATGCAGCCCTTCCCTCCTGGGAATCCAGACTACATTCCGCTACATCTCCTCACCTTTGAAACCTGATGCACCAGGGACTCCATTAAATCCAGGGATGCCTGCATTGCCTTTGAGGCCTGGGAAGCCCGAAGGACCGGTGGGGCCTGGATTACCTCGATCACCTTGATTGAAGGCTGGGCCCGGTGGTCCTGGTGGCCCAGAAGGTCCTTGGAAGCCTGGTCAAAGAAGAACCAAGGAGATATTGTTGCCAGTCAGTCTTTGGTCTGCTGGGAGCTCTGCTTTACAAGAAACCCTTAACTCATTCCAGCAGCTCCAAATCCTGAAATTGTGTCCATGTGTTACCTAGGAAACTGTTGACAGGCCCCTTTAAAAATGATTGTCGGTAGTCCTCATTTAGTAACCATAATTGGGAGCGGCCACTTGGTCGCTATGTGAAACTGTGTGCTTATGATGTGGCTTCAGCTTTCCTTTGGTTTACAGACTTGAGAAGGTCATAAATGTGAGGACTTATCACTAAGTTATTTTTTCATTCCTGCGAATAGTGGCTAAATGAAGCAGTTGCTAAACAAGGACTACCTGTATTAAAAAGTAGGTCTTCCAACATGGCCACTTTATGTTCGAAGCATCGAATGAAAGTACCTTATCCCATATTCATTTGGCCTTTCAGAGAAGGTTAATAAAAATAACAAAATATCTGAAGCATCACTTGAACATGATTGGCATTGGCAAAGTCCACCATCAGTCAGTTGCAAAAGACAGCGTTGTTTGGAACAGGTTATGGTATATCCTGCCAATCACACCATCCAATTTCCACATCTGCCTATCTCAAGTCCTTGGGATGGACTCTATAAGTGAATAAAAACGCCAAATAGGATCTGAACTTCTGGCTGTTAATCAGCCATAATAAAAACAATAACTACAACACATAACTTTTCATAATTTTGGAGACAGCATTAGGGTTGTGTTTGACCTTGCGGGTGGGGTCACTAGTGTTGGGGGCATCTGGAGTGGCCCAAGCGTGCCCCCCAAAGCTCTGTTTTCACTGGCAGAGGGTAGCAGAAGGCCATCACAGCTGAAAATGGAGCCTCGGAGGGCCGCATGTGGCCCTCCCGAGCTACGTTTTTGCTGGCAGAGGCACCATGGGCTGGTCCTTTACTGTTTCTAGGACAGCCCCAAGGCCAGATCTAAGGACCCCATGGGCCGCATCCGGCCCCTGGGCCTTGAGTTTGACACACCTGCTCTAGACCATAAATCATGACTTATTAGCCACAGTGCTTAGGTTCACACATGTTAATCCAACTTTCACAAGGGAGACTACGTCAGGATGTTTATAAATAAGGTCTTCCTGTAAACACCCATCCCCAAGCTCATTCCTTCCATACCTGGCAGCCCATCTTCTCCAGGACGTCCGGCATCACCAGGCTTCCCAGGAACCTTTGAAGGTAGAGAGATGCCAGGAGGGCCTCGCACACCAGTGAAACCTTGGCTTCCAGGAAGACCTACAACGACATGAACAAACTTTCTCAGACTCCATATTGCTGTAGGAAAGAAGAACTTGGAAGAGATAATGTACATTAATTGACTAAGTGATGGCCATGTTGAATTTGAAACTGCTAATTCTGCTAAGAGGAAAAGGCCAAAAACATGAGACAGACCCAGAAGATGGAGTGACAACATCAAAGACACCCTAGTGGGGTCACCAGAAGTGCATGAACCAGACCTTTTGACTCCTGAAGTGGTAAAAGAGAAGGAAGAAGAAAGAAGGAAAAGAAGGAGAAGGAGAGGAATTCTGCTATGGTAAGTATCAGCATTCCTGGACAATCTCTCTCTCTCTCTCTCCCTCAAAAAAGGCAACCAAATACAAACTGGGCGTACTCAGAGGAGCTACAAATGTTCAGGATTTGGGAGGAAAATCAGGCACAGGGAAAAGGAGAATGCAATGGAATATCACAGAAGAAAACATGGCTAGATGGAACTTGCATGCTCCTTACTACAGCTTATGATCCTTCCTCCTCCATCAACAGCCAGTCAGGGCTTCCACACTCACCTAAATATACAGTATTATACCAACAATTGTCTACTGTGTCAACAAGGGGTAAGTAGAGTTGGACTAGATTGGTATTTGATGAGCCATGGTGGCGCACTGGTGAGAATGCAATACTGCAGGCTACTTCTGCTGACTGCCAGTAGTTTGATAAGTTCAGTTCTCTCTGGCTCAAGATTGACTCAGCCTTCCATCCTTCCAAAGTAGATATAATGAAGACATTGCCCCGATTGTTGGGGGCAAGATGCTGACTTTGTAAACCACTTAGAGAGCTATAAAGCACTGTGAAGTGGTATATAAGTCTAAGTGCTATTGCTATTTGGCTGGGGGGACTACAGGTAGTCCTTGACTTACAACAGTTCATTTAATGACTGTTCAAAGTTACAATGGCAATGAAATGACCATTTTTCATGGTTACAACCTATGCAGCATCCCCATGATCATGTGATTAAAATTCAGATGCTTAGTAACTGGTTCAGACTTATGATCATTGCTGTGTCCTAAGGTCATGTGATCACCCTTTTGTGATTTTCTCATAAAGTCAATGGGGAAGTCAGGTTCATTTAACAATTGGATTATAACTTATCAACTGCAGTGATTCACTTAACAACTGCGGCAAGAAAGGTTGGAAAATGGGGCAAAACTCACTTAACAAACATCTCAATTTTGGGCTCAATTGTGGTCATAAGTTGAGGACTACCTGTACCAAGTTAAGTTCAGAGCTATAGGCTAGGCCAAAAAAAGAAGGGAAAAGAAACCCAGAAAGCAGCAATGGCAGACCACATCTGCACACATTGCCAAAACATCAACACGGATGTTATCACAAGGCATCAAGCTTGTCTTTTTTTACAAGATTTATTCTGTGAGTGAATTTATCTGAGCCCTCAAAAGAAGATATTTTCCTCATTCTCAGCAAATTTAAAATCTTTCCATTTAAAAAGTTAATCGTTGAAGGGAAAATGGAACCCTCGTTTCCCTTTTGGGTATAACAACTGTAGTAAATAATCTAATTAGAATTAAATATTGAGCATTTGAATATTAAATACTTGGCTTTATCATACTTGAGTACAGTATTCATTAGAACAGTTCTATAAGTTTCATGTGGCTTATTTTTCAGTGGAGAATAAAGAAATCCTTTGGATAGCTTCATGACAAGTTCAGATGGAGGTAAAATCTGAATCAGGGTCATCTCAATCTTAATAATTCTTGACATCACTCATGATAAATTGAATGCTGTTATAGCTCTTGATGGTATTTATCTATAGTATTCTCTCTCTTGCAACGTCTGTTATTTACCCATTTCTCCTGCAGGTCCTTTTGGTCCACGAAGGCCAGGAGCTCCACCCTGGAAACCAGGGTCACCTCGTTGACCTTTGACACCTGGAATTCCTGCCGATCCAGGTAGTCCATTTTCACTCAGGCCTAATAAAATTAGAAAAAACATGAACACTAATTTGACCCAGATGCTCTTTACTAACAACTGGCAATCCTTGATGATTGAAATAAATCACAGGGAACCAAACTGGGGAAGCGGGAAAAACATTCTCCTGTTTCTGTAGCTCTGATACTTCAGAATTTGGCTGCAAAATGGGAGAAAGCAAACCACGCTTTTTAAGAATCTGCAGGAAAAGGATTTGAAGGACCCAAGGATTTTAGATGTTTCTGCAGGGAGCAGTCAAATGCCAAAACGTAGCTGACGACATCACCACCCAAAAGTTTCAACTGACATATTTATGGAATTCTTGATGCTCTCCAAACTTGATTGTTTGCTTGCAGTTGTTTTGTTACCTAACAGATAATATCATCAGTGCTTGTCACTCACCTTGATTAATGTGACTTGCATTGATGAGGTTACCTAGCTGAATAATGAAATGTCTACAAGCCAACAATCAAGGTTAGAGAGCACCAAGAACTTCACAGTTCAACCCTGAACTACAGAAATTCTTCTCTATTGGAATCACATAATTGCACCAGAGGTTGGACAAAATGGAACCATTTAGGGGATGATATTACTGCATTTTGTGTCAATCCTCAAGTTGACCTGACTGAGGCCATTTTGAAGCTTCAGTGTTGCCACACTGGAGCTGAGGGATAGGGAAGGGGGAAGAGAGATAGCTGGGGTGTTGTAGCCAAAACAAAATACTTTCTCCTGGGAACCAAGGACATTCCCACAAGTAGTTGGAGAGAGGAGGAGTGAAGTTGCTAGGCAACCAGACGGTACCATGATTGGACCATGTGACTGATTGTTTGGGGAAGGGAATAAACTTTTAATTAGGTGAAAACTGTGGGAACATTCAGAGTTGGTTTTCACCAGCCTGTGCCAATATGATATACCAAATAAAACTGTTCTTTGAGGAATCATCCTGCCTTTGAGTTCTGTTTGTTATGGGTGTATTACTTGGAACCCTGGCATTTTGATCTTAATGTGGAAGTTTCCATGGATCTTTTGATTTACCTTGTTTTCCGGGAGAGCCTTTGGTGCCCGGTAAGCCATTTAGGCCGGTCAGTCCTGGGAATCCTGGGAATCCTGTAGATACATTTTAGAAGGTTTGGTGCCATTTTGGTGGTCACTAAGAAAATGCTGCTGCGGTTGCTGTATATTTATTGTTTTTATTTGCTATAGGAACATAATAGCTGTTCAGCCAAGAGACCTGCAAGAAATCTTACAAGGATAACTTCAAAGGTAAACATCAATTCAATGACATAATACAGTACTAGATAATGTCAAGATCACACAGGTTTTTCAAGGAAGTTGAGAAATCCTGGCCAACTACATGTCAAAACAAGAAAGTGAAACAAAAATCTTGGAAGTAAAATCCTATACAGTAAGAGCCTGTCCTATATGTCAATGAAGACTGAATCATCCATGCCAAAGTGTCTAAAGGCTGAATCATGGTGATTGGACCAAACTTTATTAATGTGAGATATTTTGTTGCTCATCCAAGCAATGTCATGAAAGACTCTGCCCTATGTCCTCTTCATGTATAAATCCAACTAATCAATCCTGAAGTAGGAATGGCCTGTTGGGATTGGTGAACCAAGGACACCTAGCAGTCATCAATTGTGGGTTTCTCCCTGATCCCACTTCTAACTCCCAATTGCTGTTAATAAGTGAAGGAGAAGGAAATTCACCATACTTCTCCAGCTTGATGATCCACTGATCCATCTCCAGTGTTATGTCAAAAATCTTTGCAAGATTTGATTTGGCATTCCAACCCACAATTTAAGTTTCTCTCTAGAAGTAAAACAAACCTTTTGGTCCTGCAGTGCCAGGAGATCCAGGAAATCCTGGAGCTCCACGTTGCCCAGGATTACCTGGAAAACCTGGGTTGCCCCTTGAACCGCCAGATCCAGGGAAGCCTAAAGGGGAAAAACAAAACAAAAAAATTAAAATTGAGCTCCTAAAGTTGCAGAATATATATCTCCCCAATGTTAAAACCTTCAGAAGCTGGGAGTCTTACTCAACGAAACTCAATGAAATGAGTTCCAAGGACACAAATTTAGAATTAGTGGCGGGAAGCACAGAATCAAAATATTAAGTAGTTAACATTTATTTAAATTTACAGCATGTATGAGTTACAACATAAAGCAATGTAACAAGGTTTCCAGAGTTTTCCCTTCTAGGCACTGACCAAATCTAATCCACTTTAGTTTCAGCCAGATTGGATAAATTGGATAAATCAAATCTCCCTTGAGTCAAGGTAAACTCTTGGTGACTATGTGGGTACAAAGTTTTGTGGCAACAACATAGAAGTGATATGCCACGTCTTCTTCTTGGGTGTGTTTTCAACCGACCTTCGGAGATTTTCAAGACAAAGGAAATGATGAGATGTGGATAATCTTGCACGACAATTTATGTATCCTTCAATTTTGCAGACATCTTTATGAGAGTTCGGCAGAAGTTTCTGGATGCAAAAAAACCTGCTAATCCCTCTGCATTAAAAGATCCACCTTGCAAATGACATGTCTTGGCCCCAAACATGATAAAACAAACGGCTTTGGTTACCTCTTGGTCCTTCTTGTCCAGGGTTACCTGGTGAACCCTTCTGGCCATTTAGTCCAAGACCTCCTGGATATCCTGGGTCACCTTTTGTTCCTTGGACACCTGTTATACCTTCAAAAACCATAAGATGAGCCATTAAATCGCCATCTTTCCCAACCTAGGAAATTCTTGGGAGTTGAAAATTTATACCCTTGCCTAATTTTTACCCAGGTTTTCACATCTCTAAGATGCATGAATATGGTATTTCCATGGGATAAAAAAACCCCTCTAAAATCATGAGTGGGAATTTACTCCTTTTTGAACAAGAAATGGCAAGGCTGAACTAACAAATATCTATTCGTAAAGCATGTCTACAATCACCCAACCATACTGTGAGTATAATCTTGGCAGAATTTATTGGGAGGGAAAAAGATCAATTATGGTGGGACATTGATCAAGTCTATAGAATTAATTCAACATATGCCAGAATCCACAATGTCCCAAGGGAAGTACATGTGAAATTTTTGAGGAGATCCACAAGAGACGAGGTGTTGAGAGCCCAAAGGGGAGGGGCTCTAAGATACAAGGGCAAGGAAATTATCATACTTAAACAAATTCCGAAAAAGATTCGAGAAAAAAGGAGGAAGTTTTCCTTCTTAGCTAAGAAATTATATAACAAAGGAGTTGTGTTTAGATGGTTATTGCCAGAAGGAATGCTGATTTTCTGGGAGGGAAATAAAGTCAGAATAAATACAGTAATGGAGGCGGAGGCTTTCATGAAAGACCATAAATCCCACCTGGAAGAAGATGAGAAGGGAGCAACATGAGGAGAGGGAGTGGGGCAGGATATAGGGGCAGGTGGGGCAACAGCCCCCCCTGGAGATGGGGGGGAGAGAATCACCGATAAGACTCAGATCACAAGATAAAAAAATGAATGTCTAATTTCCTTTTCTTAAAACACTTGAAAGAGATAAAATGTATGGTTAAATCCACAATGTATAGACTATCAGTGTAATATATTCAAAGAGAGTTTGTAATGTATCTTTTTTATAAAAAATACATTTTTATTAGCTATTTATGAAAAATGTAACCTCGAGCATTTATTTATTTTATTAATTTATTAATTTGATTTAGCTGTAACAGAAAATTTGTCTATTTTCCACTTATCCCTTTTCCTTATATTTTGAAAAAAACTAATAAAATTTTGTCAAAAAAAAAAAAGTATTGAGGGAATGCTTACCATGTCTGCAAGTTACATAAAGCTAGAATAGATAGCTAACACTTTAGATCTGACATGCAATGAAATGAATAAACTGAAAGTAATAAGAAGAAATGTAAGCTTTACATCTAGGTCAAACAAAAAACGAAAGGCATAAATATAGCATGAGTGAGATCTAAGGAGAGATATGATATTAGTCTTCAAACATCTGAAGAATTGTCATATTCTGAGGGGGAGTGGATTGATTTTATATTACCCAGAGAAAAGGACCAGAACCAATGGGTTAAAGCTATAGAGAAATATGCTCAGGCTAGATATCAGAAAGAATTTCCTGATTATATAAACAGTCTGCTAGCAGAACAGGTGGCTGCCATATTAAGTGCTGAGTTTTCTTTTCTGGATGTAGTGCTAAATAAGAAGCGAAACATCTTCAAAGAAAAAACAGAAATTCCAGTTGCCTCTTGAAAAAGCACCTTTGGGTCTCTTTTCTAGAGTTTTCAAGCAGAGGCTGGATGGTAATCTCTTAAAAAAACAATCCTGACTGAGCAGCAGGTTGAAGTCGATAAAATCTAAGGTTCTCCTTATATCTTTTAAACAAATCTTTAGTTTTTGTCTCATCTTAAATCAATAATTCTATCTGAGAACTTTTTAATATACTGGACTACAGTATCTGGATTACACATGCGGGATTTAATCCGAGTCTTTTCTCTCATCTTCACATCTTGTAAATTAATTCTAATTGTCCCATTCTGAAAACTACTGTATATAAAGAATCAATGAAGCAAGAGAAAGCTATTTCTTAGGAACAGATCTGGTGTATGACAAAGTAGGTTAACAACATCTTGTTTGGACAAAGAGTTTGGATATGGGGAAGGAATGAATCTAAGTGTCAGAAAAGAAACAGAGGGACAGAGCATGCTGACAAGAGAGCCTCTTCCAACCACAGAACTGTATTATCCACACAGACGTAAACTTATGCAGCCTTTGAGTCTGCACCAACACGTTAGTGCGAGAGCAACCACCAAAGCTGTCAGATCCTTCACCAACATGCCCATCAATGCATTCAGCTTTTCCCAACACACATTGGCATTTTAATTACTGTTGGGTAAACTAATTTGTCCAAATGAAGGCAACTCAGTCTCATAGAATATGCAGGTTCCCTGACCTCTGACAGGCAATGACACAAGATACAAAAGGAGGCAAAGGAAAGCTTTTTTTAAATCAGAGCCTTATTACTCTCTATTACTCCAATTAGTCAAGCTTCAGTACTTTGAATTGGGGGGGAAATTGCAATTAAATCAATTTTTGATGGTCTGGAAGTGGGTTTTTGATGGTCTGGAAGTGGGAAGCGGTTTGCCTGGCCTGTGAAATACTGATATTATAGCAACAAAGGTTAAAGTCTTTGTCAGCACCTGTGGACCTTCTGTCTTTCCTGTATCTTCCTCCATGCTGCTTCTGTGTCCCTCTAAAATAAGTCATTAGAACATGTCATGTCTTATTGTAGCTGCCATCAACCTGCTAACCTAATCAGTTGACATCATTATGGAAGGTAATTCCTACAGTTATATTTAGTGCTAAGGTCACACAAACTTGCAGCACCCACCCCCCTCCTTCTGGAAAATAATGGAAGGAGGGCCATAACATTAGAAACATATTCAAGAGTAGGAAAGAAGTAGGCATTGCATAGCAAATGGTCTCAAGCTGTGTCTGCATTGAGAAGCATTTCCACATGTCTGCATATTCTCATGAGATGGCTAGACATTGAGAAAATGCTCTTCTCTCCAGAGAAACCTCACACAAACAGCAAATAAACAATCAGCAGATTAGTGTTAATAGAGCAGTCTCTAGTTTTCATATAGTTATGAATGGAAGAAGGAAGAAACACCACCAGTAGTTGACGTAACAAGAATACTTGAGAGATACTCTGGAAGATCGGAATGCAATAGAAGAGAAAAACATTTGCATTGTTATATTTTCTGTGATTTGGTCTCAGTGCTAAGTATTGCAGGCTGTTTATACATAACATTTATATAATTTTCAACATTAGATTTGGATTTTTATATTCTACTTGTCTACTACTAGTTATTGATTGTATAAGATTAGTATATCATTTAATGTTAATACTATTCACAATGTATATGGTACATCTGTAGATTTCAGTTATATCATTATTTTATAGCTCTATGCAATTAATCTTTTATCTACTTTCGTAATAGGCTGTATACATAAATTGCTATGCTTCTGGTGTTTTATTTAAAGAAGTAGTTTTTTCCTTTTACAATGTCAGGTAGCTGAATTAGTGTTAACATCTCTTCGGGGTTTAAAAACCTATAGTTTGAAACATTTTTATGCTGTTCTTGGACTGAAATAGATTTGTTTCAAAAATAAAAATATATTTAGCTAAAGAAGAAGAGTTAGACAAGGATGTTTATTGGCCCAGTTTTATTTATTAAATAAACGCTCTGGTACCTTATTTGCTTTTCACCTTTCAATGCTAGCCCACAGGGACTTCAAAAACTTATTAAACACAAATAAAGCAGTAACTTTACCTTTTATCCTTTTCAGTTAAAAGAGTGTTGAGATCACTCTTTTCATATTGCAATAAGGCAGAATTAATAATAGACTTTTCCAAGACAAGATCCATATATCTGAGTACCCAAAACAGTGAATCTGGCAATTAGGTGGGCATACTGTCAAGCAGGTCAAGATCTTTAAATAGTAATTTTACTAGCCTGTGGCAGTCAAAATGCTCATTTGGATTCTGTGGCTCAAATGCACAGAAATCGGCTTCAGCAATTTAAACTTATCATTTTGCCTAAGATACACAGTTTATACCTACTGCAATCAAGTTATTTGATTCAATTAGGACTGTATAGCAACAAGGCTATCCTATCAATTTTTAAAGAAATGTCTTCCCCCGGCTGTGTTCCAAATTCTATGCTCTGGCAGGAAGCAGGATCAGTGAAGTTGAATCCAGCCTCTGGTAAAATATTTTTACTTACTTAGATAAAGGTACTTCATAACTCATTTGGCTTGGTCCTTCTAATTTTAACAGACAACTTGATATCCTCTTGGGAAAAAGTAACAGTAATGAAATTGAATTATTGTGGGTTTCCCAGTGATGCTTTTCTTGAGCCCAGATTGCTGTTCTTCCACAGGATATATTCATTTTTTAAAAATCACATTTTATATTCTAAACCAGCTTCTTATCTATCACATTTCAATTCCCTAATTCAGAGCTAATTTAATGTCCATCACAAAGCATTACTGGAGGGGAAATATAGAAGTTCTTTTGAAACACAGCACTGCTCTGTGGCATAGGTGCCATAAAAAATACAGCCCATATTCTCTTTAACTGCCATTCTTACAGGAACTTTAGGGTCTGATTACCCCTCATTTGTCCAAATTTCTTCAGCACTGATAAATTTTATTTATTTCCATTACCATATTATCATTATAACTTTAATTCTTTAAATGTAGTAAAATTCTGTTATATTATGTGAAAATTCCACCCACAGATAGTTAGTAATACAGTAATAATACAGTTTAGGTCCTTTTCTATGAAATATGGACCATGATTACACTATCATTAGATACATCAGGCTGACATAACTATGCCCATAAATTTGTATATTAGTGGGGTTTTTTTTACCATTTTTAGCTCTTCAGACTTTTAAGTTACTGTCATTCCTTTGTACACTATTTTAACCACATTGCTATATTTTTATATTTACAATATTAATATTAATAAGTTTGCTTGCAGATTTCATATTTCATGTTAGCTATTTTTATTTTAATTATTATCCCATAGTTTTAGCCAAATTACATAAATCAGAAACAAAAGTATTCTCTTTTGTTTTTTATGGCGTATCATCATCTTTATAATCTTAAACTTAAATGTTTAATGTTTAGCTTGTGCTGGTAATTTAAATTTTAGTCATTTTTATGCAGGTTAGATTATTACAACAAGAGGACTATAAATTTATTCTTGAATGTTATATTATGGCTGTTGATGCCCAGAATAAAGATACCACTGCTACTGCTAATATTACTAATACTAATTTCTAAGCTACTACCTCAAGTAAGACATTGTCTACATATCCAGAGGAATAAATTAGTTACAGGTGAGACAGTAGCATTTTTGGAATGTTATTAGGAATGTTCACTGATCTCTCTTTTGTACACCTACCCCTCAATGGACACGTAAGAATACAAGCAGAAAAAAATCCTTCAGGGACCCAGGTTATACTCTTCTCTGTTCCTTATCAGACTGTATTACTATTTGCTTACTTTCTTTTTAAGATAAAAACATTCAAAAATGTAATCTCAACCTGAATTACTTCCAGATGGACATTTAATGTGTACTGACAACAGTTCATTGCACCATTTTTCCAGACATCCAGGCACCATTATATTTTGGTCATCAGTTCCTTTGCCATTTTTTTCTCTAAATATGGAAAAACAGTTACTGTATTTGGTAATATATGGAAGTTTGGCTTTCCAAAAGTGAGGGTGCTCTTTTGGAAAGGAAGAAAAAAATTTGATGGCTGCAGTAATATTCACTGTCTATATTTCTCATCTTTTAATCTCCTAAATATACTAATTAATATGAAGGTGCACATAGACAATTACAATCAATTGCATAATTTACTAATATACTAATTAATATGAAGATGCATGCAGTTTTTTTTAATTATCTAAATACTCCATTTTAAAATTTATTGGATGACTTGTTTCCATCTATCCATTTTGCCCACTGCAAAAAAGTTTGTTTTCTTGTCACAGAACACAGAAATACGAATATGAGAGCATTATGATAGGAAGAGTCAGTGCAGACAAATAAATAGCTGGAGTGTTTGAAATGAAATTATTTTTTCCCCAAAGAATTCTTCAAAAGGAATGTCTGTGCAGATGCAATGAATGCTTGCAGGTATGCTCAAAACTATCCCCATGGTTGGAGGAATAAAAAGTGATATGAAGAGAGAGGTTCAGGTACAGCTTTAGGTTCAGAACAAATATGTAGAAGTCCAAGAACATACAACAATGATTGCAATTTGATATGAAATATGGGAAGATAGCAGTGTTCCATGGCCACGTAAATGTTTTCAGACAATCCTGGCTCTCTCAGCTAAGAAACACAGAGGAGCTCTGCCTCCTAAGACTCGGACAGAAGAAACATTTGCTTTATCTTCATGAAAGATATAGAAGAGATTCCTCTGCGATTCAGCACTCAACATTTATAAGCTGTATAGATATTAAGCTATTATTCTATAAAAAACAAGATAAAACCGAGGAATATGTGAGAGAAAAGTCATATCTGGACACAGATCCAGTTTTTATCCAGAATTGGTTACTATTTCAGTTTAACAGAATCTCCTATTAATTTGGTTGCTTTGGAAATATTTCTAAGTATTAAATTAGCTGTTAGAAGAAAATTAGAAAAAGGAATGTCAGAACTGCTGACATACAAGAATATCTATCTACCATAAAAGATAGAACTTTTGGTAGCTAGACAAAATAAGAGAGCAACTCTTTTAGGCTGAGAGCACATTCAGTCTTGTGTCTGAATGATCAGGAAAAGACTGGTAAGAGCAGAGCAAAACAGGTGGAAAAACATATTACAAAAATATTTGTTATATTAAATAAATGAGCAAATTAAAACAATTTTATTTGGAAGCAGCCAAAAGTTCAGCTGAATCTGATCAGAAGAACTGGTCTAATTTGGTCAGTGTAGATCAGGGGTGTCAAACACACAGCCTGAGGGCCGGATGCAGCCCGTGAGTGCTTAGATCTGGCCTGCAGGGCTGCCCTGGAAACAGTGAAGGACCAGCCCGAAAACAAGCTCTGTTTTCAC
>JANHFK010007619.1:202094-213518 GCA_036250565.1 Sibynophis collaris | reverse complement strand
TAGTGAACTGTAAACCGCCCCGAGTCCCGCAAGGGAGAGGGGCGGTCTATAAATATGATAAAATAAAAATAAATAAATAAATAATTAAAATCCCATTTTACTTTTTGCAGAAGTGCTTTTCTTCAAGATCCGAAGATAATACAATGATCTATGCCAAGAGTCATACTTCTATCCTTTTTATAGAAAAGTAGCAGAGAACTGTTAAGAAGCCTTTAATTTCCACATTTTATGCTCAAATGTCCAGATAAGGATGTATCCTACACTCTTCTTCTCCATACAAACAGCAACATGAACACTTGCTTTACATCTTATTCTGAAAGTGTTTTCTTCATTGCAAAGTTTGAGGATTTTCTCCACTGAAGCTGAATTGTGTATATTTATATTTGTTTATTCATATCCACTTTTATTTATACAAACAGTAAGTATTACAAATAACTCAAGGCCAACACACCTTCCTTCCCCTATTTTCCCCACAACAACCACTTATGTACTGAGTATGTATGTATATCATAGAGATGGATACAAGTCGGCCAGATTAGACTCCTCCTGGGCAAGGTAAAAGCAAAAAAATTGCTTTTTTATCTGTTTAACAGACTTCTATCCCATATTTTCTCCCAGAACTTAAAGCAACTTGTGCTTTTCGCTAATAAAGGATCTTGAAGTAAACTGGGCTATGAGAAAGTGTCTCAAAATCAACAATGAGCTTCCATAGTTGAAAGTGGATTTGAACTGGGTTCCCTCAACATTGTTAACCAATCATTTAACATGAGAAAGAAAACATTCCATGGAATTCCTACAATTACATGAACAAATTCAGAAACTAAATGCAAATCCTTTCAATGCTGTTCAGCTTTATTTTCATTAAATAAATGCTGTTCCTCATCTCTCTCCCGTTTGGTTAATAGGTCCACTTGCTCTGCACTGCAGTCCACATACTACATTTATAGCAACTGATTTTATTTTTCAGCTAGCCAGTTGTAGACCCTGATATTGATTAGCGCTGACAATATGATCTAGCTGACTTCCATCCATGCTTAAGGGCAGTCAAGAAACTGGGTCTCTATATTTATAATCCATAATCCAACTCCTTAATCACGACACTATCCTGGCCCTCTTTCATTGTAGAAATATTCTATGGTTCTCCTACATGGCTGCCTTTTCCACCACGAGCACCCTAAAATGTACAGCCTTCAACACCTTCAAAATTTCCAGTCTACCCTGGAATTCCCAGAGCTGATTTCCATGCCATCTGTAAGGCATTTAAGTTCAGGAAGGCAATATATAAGATTGATTTGGAAAACAGAGTAAACACACACTTGTATTTTAAATATGAACTATTTAGCACAATTACATGTAGTCCTCAATTTACGACCACAACTGGGACCAGAATTTCCTTCATAAGTCATTGTGGTCATCAGCTAAGATCATGTGACCAGACCTGATTTCATGACCACTAATACAACTGTCATAAATTGAAACACCAAGGTCTTAAGCTGAGTAACATGGTTGTATGTGCAAATCCAATTTAACCAATAGTGGGTTTTGCCATTTTTTTTACCAGAAACCAACAAAAAACATTGCAAATTGAGATCACGTGACCATGGGACACAGCAAACAATTATCAATGTAGGTCAGTTGCCAAGCGCTTTAACTATGATCACGGGACTGCCGGGGCAGACCAACAGTCTATAAGTTTGAATAGGTCGTAACTGACATTTTCAAAAATTGACATTAATTCGAACCATGATTAAGCAAACAACTGTAAATCAAGGACAGGTCATACACTGAAACAAGAAATATAGTCTTGGCATCACCAATTCAAGCAAACAAATTTATTTTATTGGATTGTGGAATTAGGTATGAATCACTACAGCATAGTCTTGCCATAAAAATACTGAAATTATCCAATGCCCAAATTTTGATATAATATTCCCCCTCCCATTAATTTATACAAATACATGTTTTTCCCTTTTCTCCCTGCTTTCTGTTGAGTTTGTAAATAAACATTTGAGTAGGAACAATACTTCCAGCTGGTCTTACTGTCTTTCATTCACAGACCTTTCCCCTAAAAATACATTCTGTGAAAATACACAGATACACACAATACACGTTCTTGTTTCTACCTACACTCAGAAGGTGGCAGCTTGAGAGATATTTAAGAATGTCATCAGTTCTCTCAGGTGCCCACTAACATATAAAAAAGTGAGAATATATTGGATAGATACTTTGGGCTTATTCTTCTCTAGGAAATTTTTTGATTACTTATGTAAAATGCAAAGTTGCATGCCTGTTCCCGCCATTACCAACCCTTTTTAACAAAGCAAGAGAAAAAGGAGGCAGAGATAGTAAAGGGATATAAAGAGAAAGCAAAGGATGTATTTCAAAGTTTCTCCAAGAACTGAAAAGGAAAAGAAAAGCTGGGTCTGATGTGAAATCATAGAGGTCAAAGGTGGGCCTCTCTCTCTTGTGAGAAAGCGGCAAATCAGGCCGGTTTATCAAACGATCATTTTCTTTTGAAACTGGGAGGCAGCAGCTGGGACAATTCTGCAGATGTGCTTGATGAGTTTGGGACAAAAATGGGCCACTCCTCTCCCCCTCCTCTTCTGAAGAGTTCCCAACAGGGTCTGCTTCTCCCTTCACTGCCTTCAGGACCCTCCCCTCCTTTCTTTGGCGGTCAGCTGAGGCCCCCACCCACTGATCTCTTTTGTATTCTTGGCCTTTAGACACACTGGCAAAGCCCTTTATGAGACCCCAATCAAGACCCCCATGTCACAGGTACCTAGTAGAGATACCAGGCCCTTTTCAAAGGAGGAACAACAAGGAAAATATGCTGAGCCTATTGTCTCCAAGCTACACTACAGAAGATGAAAGAGACTGGCCACCCTTTCGGCCAAGACTGTCTGCCAATCATTTCCACTTATTAAGGTCACAGTATTAAAAAATTGACAACATCTAATAAAAGATTCATTGGACCTTTATAAGCCACTGGACAAGGATGATATTGTAAGATACCATGGAATAGATTTATTTCTTTTCCCAGCAACAGAGAGGTTCCTAAGGTTCAAAGAGTCCTGAGGAATAGGATGGGCCCTCTCCTATGATAGCGAGTCACATAGATAGCTGGCAGCAACACCCTTCAACTTTATTTATTTATGTATCCTTTGCTAGTTCCGATATTATTGGTTTCATAGGTCTTACACACTCTGAACTGGCAAACAAAAATTCCAAAATACAACACATTAATACAATAAATAGTAATAATAAACCATCTATCATAGCTGCCCAAATTCAACTAAGGGTCCAAAAGTCTACCGGAGTAATACCAGTTTAATTTGTTTCTAGAAAAAGTGAATTGGAGCAGTCCAGTGAGTGATAGTCACCATGCAGGACTGTTACTTGATGTACATGTGTGCCTTGTAAGCAGAGAGGACACACAGCAGGCCCTCTTTACATAACCATACTAGACAAGCAGATTCTATTTTGACAGAAATTTAAAACAGTGGTTCAAAGCTACCATACTGATTGGGCCTTCCTAAAATCCATTCAAAGGATCACCAATTATTTTATACTACTGTAAGTGACCAAAATTTTCCATCAAAATTGAAGAAACCCATAGGAAGAAACAAGCAAAGAACATGAACCTCACATACATATCCTCAAAAACCCCTTATTTAAAGTATTACTGACTCCTTCAATACCTAGATCAGATAGACAGTAATTCATTTCTATCAAATATAAATATCAGTAAGTCCCTGGATCCACTTACATTCGTAAAGTTATTAGAGGCAGCTTTAACTTGTCAGGCAACACCAAGCCAGGCCCTTTAGACTTCTGTTTATCATAAATAAAGAATTCCTTCTACCTGTTTTTTTTTTACCTAAGCAATCTTGAATGCCATAGTTTTTTACAATTAAGTATAGATCAGGATTTCTGGTTTGTCTTTTCCAGATAAATCAGGAATCAGAATCATAGCTTCAGATTCTGGTTTCTCTAAGGATTAGAGAGATTCTCCCACAGAATTCTTTATGCACCAGAAAATAAATTTCCTTATGGAAAATGTAGCATGACAATGCCTCCATATTGTTCAGCAACAACGTACCACTGAAGATATAACAGAAAAAACTAAAACGTATCATCAAAGAAAAGATTTGCTCAAGGTAAACAGATGAAAACATTATTTAGAGAGTTAGCTTTCAGAGAAAGTTATCACCATGGCAGAATAAGAATGCATATTCCCTGCATCCTACATTAATCACCAGGCAGGGTAGCTTTAATAGCAGTCCTGCAATTCAATACAGCTAGCACCTGGAGAGACAGAGGCTGGCAGCTTTCACCTCCTTGTTACTATAAGTGCTTGCAATACTGATCGAGTTTCCTGGAACTGATGCAACATGTAAGCTACTAAAGTAATTTGGTCACATAGCACACCTAACTTACCTACTTTGGAGGGCAAGTGCTATCACATCTCAGTCAAGAGGTGAAGATAAAAAAAGGTATAATGTACATTCTTAACTATAATGTACATACTTAACATCACACTGTGTCTTCAAAGTCTCTTCATGGTTTACACTTGACTCAACTATAACTTCAGAATTCAGCATATACCCAATTCTCTGTAAGTAAGTAAAAAAAGGTGTGTAGAATCCTTTTTTACTATTATTTAAATGTGCTGCTGTTTGTACTACAACATTTACATGATGGACAGATAAAACAGACTACATTTTTATTCTTCAAAAAAGAAGTTATGTAATTCTTCTAAGGTTGGGTCTTCTTTCGGGTCTCAGACACAAATATATATGGAAATAAAACAGATTCTTAAGTCGGAAAGAAAGAACTACATGCTATAGGCTGCCACTTAAATCTTTGGACTAGTTTTGTCCCGTCCCGTCCCCCCAGTATTTCCACTGAGCACACTTTGTCCTGCTTTCAAAAACAGATGGTCTGTTTTACAATACTCTATACTTTGATCTGAAGATGATCAAAATTCTTGAGCAAATTTAACACATCAAAACCCAATTCTTTCATTCCACTAACTCCCTTTAATAATACAGTACATTCCCACCCACTTCGCCATGTACCCTCTCAGAAGCTCCCCTCCCTCCAGAGTTTTAACGTAAGAATTCAAAAGTAAAGGTGGTGGTAAAGAGAAATAGGACAGATGGTGCTATTAGGAATCTCCATACTTGTTTTCCACTTCCCTTATAGATTCTTTACCCCCCCCCCTAAGTTCTTGTTAGCCAATGAAGGTTGTCCAATGTTCATGCACACGAACCAATCACAAATCAAATGGGCCTCAAAAGAGTCTTTGAAGACCAGAGACAAGAGAAAAAGGCAAGGAACATGGATAGCTTTAATGGTAGGAAAGTAGCTAGCATCCAGAGCTGCCTTGGTACCTGGGCAGATTTGTTGTGGGTTATCTTCTGGCTAATATAACATAACCATATGCTAAATAAATAAAAAAACTGAACATTTGTTAGGTCTCTGCTCCCCTCAGAGAGTTTTAAACAAACAAACAAACAATCAAACAAACTATGATTGCTATTGTACTTGACTAGAAAAACAGCTTTGCATGACTTCGGTCATGAAAGGCCTGGTTGCTGAAAAACAAACCCTTAATTTAAATGTTAATGAAAGTGCTGTGGAGACATCAGAAGGCTTCATTTTTTGCAACAGCTACACGAGTAGTAGAATTTATGGCCTCTGTTGCCTCCTCTCTCGTAATCCCTGCTTCTTCAACCAGTAAAGTTGTTGTTTTTTTTAAAGGAAAGCTAATTTTAACATTAACTCCACAGTTCCATTCTGGCAATTGCTAAATTATCTGCTGGCAGGGCACTGATCAAAGGTGGAAAAACAAAGGCATGCTGCACAGTCAAGCAAAAGTAAACAGCGACCATGGCCCAGGAAAATTACCTTCATTCTTCCCCTTGGATGTTTGAAAAATGAAGGGAAAAGATCACTGACTGGAAATGGAAACCTGCAGTCCTATGGCTGAAATGTAATCAAGGTGACAAGAAAAACTAATATGGGCATTTTCTCCTTATGGTATAAGATATAGGTTCCTCTCCTAACCTTTCAGGAAGCACCTCTGCCCTTGCAAGTAATTAAAATCTTAGAAACTACAATACCAGGGGGAAAAAACACAGTAGAATCAAAATAAAAGAAGAATTATACATTTCCATTAAATGTATAATTCTCATCATTTCTCATCTACTTTTTATGAAGGAAATCTATTAAATTATATAACTAATCTGAACACAACAGACGTTCAAATTATTTTCCTCCTATTTACTAGCATAATGAAAAAAAATTGATTATATTTAAAAATCATGAATTGATGCGGTCTTGAAATATTCAGAATCAGATTATTTAATATTCAGCAAGATAACTGGTATGAAAAACATAAAAAACAGCTGCTTCGAACAAATTAGTTAATGAAGTCCCACATAATTTTAATATTTTATGGCAAAATTTAGTAGCATCCAAGGAAATAGTCTGACTGATCCAAAGGAAAGGCCTCAGGGTAAAAAGAGGGGGGGGGGGCATGATATTTTGCCATGTAAAGATAAATAAAATGAATTCTGGAATCCTGTTAAAATCTGCCATATACAGTAATAAAACATGAGCAGTAGATTCAATAGCACCTAAGTCAAAAAGTCATAACTAAGTAGCCTAAAGTACTCTTTTATACCTGCTGTCTAGTACAACAGATAGCAGAATATTAAGTCGAACTAATATCAAAATCCTACTGAGATTGGAAACTGTTAGCATTTAAGTATCCTACAGGTTTGGGAGAGGAAGATCAACTATTTAAGAAAACATGTTTGGGTGGCTGAGATCGATCAAATTGTCTTTCTAACACATATTGTGTCAGTACTTTTTAGTCCGTTGATACCTAGAAAAAGGAGTGTCTTTCTGGAGAACCCACAGAAATGTAGCTACTCTGGTAGATTATCTGCTAGGCAGAAATTTTAACTTTAATTTAATATTTCAATCTTAATTACATGGATGCCACAGCAGAGGATTGTGTTTAAGACACAGTGGGGAACCTGAAAGATGCTTCGTAGAAGTTTAGATTGTATGGTTTCTAATTTTGGGTAATTACCAGAGGGCCCCAACTGAGCATCAATTCAGTAACTGAGAGAATACTTTAAAGCAGTAGGAATAAATACTTTGATTGATAGAATCCTTGATCAATAGTACATTCTGATTGCCAAGATTGATTTTTGGCTATTCTGGATTAATCTGAGTGAATACTTCTCCCACTGGAAAAACAATTCCAAAGTATTTGAAAGTTTTGATTTGCTCAATATTGTGACAATTTAATTGGTGTTAGATCGGGGGATAAGAAGACGCGGACAGCCAGAGTAACTTCAGCTCCTTTATTGTAGTTACAACAACCAGCAGCAAGATGCTGCAAGCCGGCCCTTTTTAAACATCCCAGGCTGGCTAATTGACCAATCAATTAGCTCTCAGCCAATCATTTCAAACCTGGGTCCCCTGCGGCAGTGGCGGACCAGAGTGGAGCCTTCGGCTCCCTTGCCTTGATACATAACAACCCACATCAAACTAGAATGTGCAAGTATTGAGAAGGGGTGAAATCAGCCAACATCACTGACTCTTACTACCATATCGCCTGAAAGAAGGCAATACCAGGGCATTCTAATAGGAGTTGTGAAAGTGAGTCATTCTGTTTGGAGTGCTAATTAGCTATATTCCAAGAGATCAGCTATAGAGTGTGACCTGAAAAGGAATATTATGTGGTTGAGAGAGGATAGAGCTCAAGATTGAATCTGGAAATTGGTGGGTCATTCAGGCATGATGAAATTATATTTGAATTGGTCTCTGGTGCTGAGGGATTTGAATTGTAAAACTTGTACTTGGCTCAATCAATCTTTATCCAGTTATAGACCAGCAGATGTGTATCTGGCTTCTTAAGTTATAATGGAATCATGCTTGGCTGAATTGGTGTAAAGCATTGGTCCAGAGCAGCTTTTAAGAGCAGGGTCAGCTTATGACATACTTTGGCATTTCTTCAGGGACTCTTTGTTGGATTGTGATTTGTGTAGTGCAGCATAGGGAGAAAAGCTGGATGTAAGATCAGGTGAAGTAAAAGGAGAAATAGATGGAGTTGCTTCTGTTAATTGGCAAGGGGCTGTAAAACTACTGTGGTGATGTTGTGAGGTTCTTTTTCATAGAGGCATAGTGTTGACATGTAAGCTTTTTCCCCAAGCAATGCAGTGTTAGAATGTGGTTTTCCATCCTATGGTCTGTGAAGAATTACTCCTTCCAATTTTAAACCATTTCTTTACCAAGGTTTCTTCAGAGAAGACCTCTGGAGTTAAGAGAGTTATATTGTCCTTGGGCTAGTTATTGTTAGCTCCGCTCAAGATTAGCCTATCTTCTGAGCCAATGTCTCAAAACAGCTCAGATTTTTAGTGAAATGACTTGACAGAGTCCCTCTCTTTGATATTAAGCAACACAGATGTGTTCAAATCACAAGGAGCATATCTTTAAATTGAAAAGAAAATCCAGATATTTTCTCATTTTGAGTAGCATGAGTAAGATAGTTGGAGTTTTGAATTTAATTAAGATTCTGCAGATAATGGGCTAGATAGGACAGCCTATGGCTTCTGCGTCTACATGAGAGATTATGCGACATAACTGAGAGGGAATAGCTGACTTGCAATAAGTCCATCTGTGTTAGTTGATAATGTTGTCTCTAATAATGAGCATTATTTGAGTTGGTTGTTGAAGATAATTGGAGCATCAGAGAGATGAGATGTTGAGAGAGTTTTCAGGTTGCCATCTGGGGTCACTTTAATTTCTCTAGGGAACAACAAACTTGTTCTCTCTTCATCTATAGAATATAGCCTTTCAGCTGTCTGGCAGTCAGTGGAATGATTTACAAGGTTGTACAGAGCATCAAGTTTTCTGTTGATGGCTGTTAGATTCAGATAGATCAAAGACACAATGTCAGCTATAAAAAAACCTACACCCTGTTTTTCCTGCAGATCAGGTTGAGAGACAGCAGCTGTTAAATTCTCCATCCTCTGTGCCTGAAGTGTTCAGTAGGTTATCTGACCTCCTTGAAGAAGGAGATGGCTCATTTTATTATTGCTCTATAGATCTTTAAGCTCATTTCCTATGAAATTTACAGGGTCAGATTGGTCATTTAGTGAATAAATTATCCCCCTTTACTGCGATTCAATCAACAGTTGGTATTAATTTGTTGATCTTCCCTTGTTTGAGGCTTTTTGGGGACCTGGGTAGTTGGAGTTTATTCAAGCGCTTTTCTTTTTGCTCATCAAGATTTAATGATTAGCTTCCTAGGTTAGCCTTCTAAAATTGAATTGTAAAAAAAAATAAGAGAGGTGAAGCAAAACTCTCTTCTTTTTTCTTTATTTCCTTAATGGAATGAAGCTGATTGCTGAGAATGTTAAATAACTAAGGGGTTTACTGAGGCAGGCTAAAAATATAATATAAAAACTAGGTAGAAAACAGAATGGAACAGTAAAGAAAGCTAAGCCTGTTGCAACTCTAGCACCATCCTGAAATAAAAACATTGCATATATGTATAAATATACCTCACTGTGCTTAGCTGAGCTTGCCTCTTTATTTGTGTGCTTTAAGGTTGCAATTTCATTTTGCAGCAGAAATATCTCCATCATGTCATTTTCTTAGTGAATAGCAAATAAAGTGTATCATGTTCATAGGTACAGACACTTAACTATTAATGGAAGCAAATCTTCTCCTAATCAGGTCAGAGAAATAATATTCCTCATGAAATGTCAATGCCTATTATAGAAGTAAAGAATTTATGAGAGCTGGGAGTGGACTAAAATGTATTAGTGCAAGAGGAAAAGATTTCATGTTTTAAATATAAAGAACGGACGAGAAGAAGGCTGCAGGAGCCCTCCAGACCAATTTGTGATTTGTACTGGTTGGAATGAAAATTATAAGGGCAGGTGTAAGTAGCGCTCTCTATAATTGTTCCCAAGACAGAGAAACCAATTAATTCTACTTTCTCATTAATTTTACTTAAAACCCTTATTCATTGAAACAAACAAAATCCACATCCATGGACTGAATTTTAAGAGAAACGTAAAAGTATGTGCTCATACACACAGAGAAAGATTGCTATAAATTATTAAGATGCTACCTGTCATTTTAATGTCAAATGATTATGTCATCTTAATGTCAAATGATTATGAACTACTTTGTGAATTTAAGGATACATCTTATCTTAATATATTTTATCAGATTATATATAATTATAATCTGATATGTAAGATATACCACTCAAGAACTCTGATAGAGTTACATGTTCTGATCAGACAAAGAGTGTCTTAGAATAGTACCCTTCAAATAAGATTTTTCTCTAATCAATAGACAGATATTTCATCTTTTGTTCCCAAGTCTGCATGCTTAAGCTATTTATGTGGATATTTCTCTAAGTAATTAATTAGGTCAGTTAATTTTTTATTCTTTTTGCTGTCTTAGTTTGATGTGATTACTGGTTGGCCTGTAATAAGGTACTCATGCATACTTATTTTATATTTTGGTGACAAAGTGACCTGCAAATTGCCTTCTGATAGGGTACTGTGAGGATTATTCAAGACATCTTTCACTTGGATTCTGTCTGTGTTGTGAAGATCTGGTTTAATTGATTGAGATACAGTCTAGAAAGATTATCTGGCAAGATCTGGGCTGAAGAACTGAACAATATCCTTGGATCTATTGGCACAGCAACCTGATATTAGATCCATGTCCTCCTTTGTTGAATGGTGAATTGGAGGTCCAAGTGGTAATGAATTAATCCATGAGGGAGGGAGAATGTCTATCTATGCTTAAGGAAATAATGGTCTGCCCCCTTCTCAAGTAGCCAACCCTGAACCCAATGTGGTTAGTTCTATCTGTGATGACCTAGGGCAGTGATGGGTTTCTGCACCAAGTGCCCAAAGCCCACGTGTGTGCCGCGAATGTGCATGTGTGCCTGAATCCATAAAATGCAATGCGTATGCACCCCCATGAATGTGTGCATGCCCCCCATCCACATGTATGTGTGCCCTTGCACCCATCCAAGCCCCTGTGCATGCGTGGCAGAGACTCAATGACCAGCTGGCCTGTGGGAGGCGTGCGCACATGTGCGGCAGAACTGAACTGACGGCTCACATGCCCATAGAGAGGGCGCTGTGTGCCACCTGTGGCACGCATGTCATAGGTTCACCATCACAGACCCAGGGCAAGGCACAGAGGCAACACAGTCAGCTGATAGTTCAACTCACCCCTTTATTTCTCCAACTTTCCCCCAAATTCTCCCACATTATGGCAAGTCCCAGAGCTAAGTGATCTCTCTCTCTCTCTCTCTCTCTCTCTCTCTCTCACACACACACACACACACACACACACACACACACACACACA
>JANHFK010007619.1:177977-190433 GCA_036250565.1 Sibynophis collaris | reverse complement strand
AATATTACACGGGCCATACCCAAAAATAACCATGAACAACATACATATACCCGTGAAAATCTTAGAAAATATATATAAAAACAAGCTGTATTTTCTGTTAATAAATGTACTAAAACGTTGATCTCACACATAGAATAGATGCATACACTTCCAACTGTACTTTTCCCAATCTGTTTTTGATTTTTGATTATTTTTGTCCCATCTTTAAAACATTTAAGGAAGTGAAACAAGTAAAATATTCTAAAATATTGGAGCTTCTAAACAGCTGGTCTTGGTGCCTTTATCCAAGGACTGGATTAGTTAGTTAGCAGGACTTTGGCATTGGGTTTTTATTTGTTTGCAAAGTTAAATATAAGAAGTACACATCAGTCACAACCATTAACTGTCTTTATGTACATTGTCCTGATACCATAAATATACAGTATAACATATGTGCCCACCTTTGCTGTTTTGTCTCGAGAACCACTCACAATGATAGATTCTTGGCAATCCACACAGTTTACTATCTGTTGATGCCCAAAGATCTTAAAACTGAAGGAACCATTAAGTTTATGGAGGGCAATATTTCCATCTCTAGAAAAGAAAATCACAAGCAAAAAAAAATCACCATCTCAGATAAGATCATAAAGCAAATAATACTGTTGCATATGACGAAAAGCTGGGCATATCCAGATGAGGGACCTGTTATTCTGTAAGTAAGCCAATTTACTAGATTCTGCTTTAAATTATTCTAGGCTGCAGTCACTAGATATGTGCAAAATTACAGCAGAAAAGGGAATTAGTGGAAGAATGGCTCCTCAGGGTACAGTTGAGGTTATAGTAGCAATATCAGCAGAATGCAAGTTTCACAACATAGAGTCCAGTATATATTTAAAATGCTAATAAATTCTGCATACAAAAAGGTGTCTACAAATTGATCCTAAAATACACCTTTCTGGGTATATATTCTTTTTTTTAAAATCATGTCTACAGTTTTAATTTCATGCAAATTACCAGCATATACAGATATAGTTTGACACGTTCGATGACATTTTTTCAAAGAATTATTATGCAAACTCAATTCCTATTTTGAACCAAGAAAATCAGATTATTTATATACCTATTCAATAAAATTCAGACTCTTCCTTTATTTCAGTATTATATATTCTATAGCCATGTCTTGTTTTTTGGTACAACTATTTGAATTTTGGTGTAATAGGAATAGGCAAGGAACTACAGTACATAGTTCACTATTATAAAGCTCTCTTCATAACCAATAATAAACAATCACAGAAAGTCAGTTCTTCCTCTTCTAGTTCATCTATATATCACTCAATAATCTTCCTTCACCTCCCAGTTTCTCTTCAACAAAGAACTTACCCTCCTCCACTGATAATATGGCCATTAGCAATTACAAAACGGCACACATCCTTCCGATGACCAGAGAAAACTGTCTGAGGATACCATATCAATTTGGTATCTTTAGGGTGGAGCCAATAAAGGTGGATGTCTTCTGCTTGGGATAGATAGAGGCAATCCCCATTTAGTTGCATCCAGGGCATTAAACTGAAGAAGAAAATATTTTAAATAGAAATCAGTGTGTGTGATTTGGGTAGCCATATATATTTGTTTAATAAATAAATTAATCAGTCAATTTCCATTGGTAATGGTTTCATGTGGTATTTATATCAAATACATAAATAGAATGTATAAAAATCAATGCAAACATTGTATACCGTATATCATATTTGTAATCTGCTGTGCAACTAATAGATTTTTAAATGCATTTTCTATCTAAAACTTCACCATAACATTGGTAAAGTACAACATATGAAGGAGACCCAATACTTAATCCAGCTGTTAGTCTGGATGGTGCACATTAAATCAGTTTGATTTCAAATGCAAGTAAAATGAAATTCTAAATTAGAACTTTATAGTTTTAGAACTTCACATTTCCCCTTTTTTAAAGCATTCATGCTGTATTTTGTATTAATCCCAACCAAATCAACTCAAATTAAGAAGAAACCTCCTTTATAGGAGTGTATTCATGCTTCTATTTTGCAAACTTAAAAGAAAATATTCTATGCTATAAAGAGAGCAGTGAATAGGGTAGGCAGAAGAGCCCTTCCATACCAAAGATGTGAAAACAAGCACAAAAAACTATACTGGAAAAATATTGTGACAGGAAATACTTCTATAAAATGGCAGATATTGCAAGAAAAATTAAAAGCAACAAAGTACCGGTAGTTCATTATAGGAAATGGAAAGCAATCTAAAAAAAAAGAAATAATATACCAACCTAACAAGTCGCAAACTAGTCTGGGTCAGTTTCATTGTTCCTTTTTAAAATATATAGGTTTCATCAATTAAGATTATTCATAACATTTAATGGTTCATTTCTACTTCATTTGATAGCAAGGGAATCTCATTATCATTATATAATGCTTTTATTCTAAGCATGACCAGTTTCTCTTCAAATATTAATAAATCTTTGTGAAGATTTGGAATTTGAACTTGATGAAGTTCACTGTTCCCTTTACAGCACAGAATTTATTTTCAATCAATTCAACAAATTATTAAAAATTGATTATGAAGATAATTCATGAGCAGAATAAAATTCTAATTTTTCCAGAGTGTTTTGGCAACATTGTAGACAAAATGGTATACATTATTGTCTTTTGAGGCAATGGTCAATCAATATCTAGGCCTTTTGGTTGAAAGTTTTGAAAGAAATTGTTAAAATCAGTTAATAATGTTTTCCTACTGCTGGTTCATTGCCCCTATTTCCTATCCTATATTAACAAACATAATTTAAAGAATTGCTTCGTTTCTTGATGCTAACTGCCAGTTTTGTTATTACAAAACATCTGATCCAGGGCATTTAAAATATGGGAGATTGCTGCAGCAGAAAAAAATATATACAACTACCAAAAATGTGAAAAAATGGTAATGAAGGATACATTTGCCAATTTAGATTAATCCTATGTTTGCATTAAGATAATACAGATACACAGACATACAAATATAAACACAGACACACAAACACACATATATATATACATAATATATCCTGTATGAGTTCAAAGCTGAATAATCATTAAGTAGCAAATGGAATGTTTTCAAAACCCAATACAGATTCACACAAAAGATTACCTAATTTACAGATCATAGTAAATACCTATTTTTTGGAAACAGAAAATATTGTCTTATTATTTGTGGAAAAGTCTATTACCTAAAATTCATTTTTTCCTTCTTTCTTTCATTCTATATTTATGTATATCTATAGTCTATGTCTATATCTATATCTATATCCATCCATCTATCTATTTGTTGTAGTGGAAAATTCTTTACCTTCTTGGAAGCAAGAAGTAATGAAAAAGAGGCTATTTTCTCACTAGCCTTTACTCAGTCCTATTTAAAATTAGTAATCACCACTGTCTGCATTTAGGTAACAGAAAAAGGATAGCATAAAACTAAGAATGTACTGAGAACTGGAATATTAGAAAAATATTAGTGATATAAGCTAGTAGAGCCTTACAATAAGCAATTGCAAAATGTCAAAATTCAACGTAACAGCCCAATAGAGACCAAAAATGGGATGAATTCCAAAGAAAGGTAACTCTAGCTGTAGATAGTACGGTGAGGAAAGAAAAGGAATCACTTGCTTGCGTTTCCATCTGAGAAGTGGAATTCTTTGACAGCGTCCAAGCCTCCAATTCTGAGAAACTTTGACCCTTTCTTTCACTGGGACTCCTACCACTCTGCGGGAAGAAAAGACAATGTAAAGCAGGGCCTGATAGGACTCCATGAAAATTATGATATGGCCTAAAAAACTGGTGATTTTATTACAATTCCAATTTTCAAAGGAAAAGAAAAACAGAATTAGTCATTCAATGTAATCCACTTCACTGCAATAGAATATACTTGCAGTCCTAGTACACAAGCAACTCCTTGAAATTTTCCAGATAGAAGTCTTCTAACACATTACACTGACTATACATATTTCAAGCAATTTAGCAGACTTTGGCATATGTATCTCATTATTTTCCATGAATGTAGAAAATGTGAATGAATAATATTTCTTCCCATAGTTATCATATGCTTCTGACACTCTAGTGCACCATTTTAGGAACCGGGGATGTATCTTTATTTAAAATTGTTTTAAATATCAATTTGAAAAAGAATTTATTTATTTATTGAATTTATATTGCTGCCTATACACCAATTTGTCTTATTACTGCTTAAAAATTGTTATATATGGTTCCACAACTTGATTTTTGTGGGAGGAGGGGTCAGCTTAATAAAGTAGCTATTAAACTGGGCAACTTCTTTTTCTGGTCAATATTAAACTTAGGACGATTTTTTCCTGGTCAATTCTCATTCCTGTTTTCCAAGTCATTGCTTACAATTTATTTTCATTTGAAAGCATGTGGTACACAATGAATCCTCATGCAGAGGAATATATTCGTAACTGTAGCTCAAAACTATAAACTGGTTCAGAGCAAACAGGACTTGCCTAAAACAGTGCAGAGGTAAGAAAACAAGCATTTCATTTTAAATGAAAAATGAAAAAGATCAGTCACACATGATCTTTGTGTTTAACCAGCACTATCGATAAGTCAGAGTTTAAATTTAGTACTTGGTAGACTAACAAAGTGAAGAATGAGTATCCCCTAAATCTTCTGCATGAAATCAAACTACTTTTAAAAACATATATAACAGTGGGAGAAGCAACCTTCCGAAATGTTTTTATCAAGACCTTGTGTATTCTATACCAAACTGACCCCTCAAATTCAAATTTGCAAGCTGCAAAACTAGAGTTATTGTAGCTGTTTATTATTAACACAAATCTGAAAGGACGTTGTTCTCATGAAGCTAGAAAGGTGAGTTCAGGATAATTAGCTACAGTCAACTTCAACAATCTAGATTAAGCAGGTGTTACTGCATGTTCCATCCTTCATTACCCTTACTTCATGCTTTCCTCTCCTATTATTCTGGCCATTCTTATTGTTAAATTTTGGGCTCAAAATTACTTGTAACGATGACTTATTTTTGTCCAATAATGCTCATTTATTGGCATATGTTGGTACACTGACAAATATGTTGACATTCCAGGCTTTCCTTATACATATTTTTCGCTATCTTTCCAAATATTTTCTTCCAAGAACTCAACCAAAATTTTCAGATTTTCCATGACAGAGTAAGTCTGAAGGGGAGAGTGTCCATATCATTACATGTAACTTTACAATCTTTATGGTAAGCCTAGCAAAAGCAATATTAATCTAGATCAATTCTTAACATCTGCATGCAACATTTTGGTACAAATTTTCATACAAAAATCCACTTTCCATTAAACATTCATGGTCTAGCTTTACCCTTTAAAATAAGGTTATAATACTGAATAACAGTGGCTAACACTTTCTTTTTCAAGGCCAGTACCCTAAGTAAGACTTGCTTCCCAAGGCCATTACAAAGTACAACACAAAATGCAAGGCACTTATAGCTCAACAAAATGCATGTGTGCTAAAGGCATCTAACCTTGTCCATCATAGAGTTACTTTAAAACAGAGAGATACATAGGAGTTTTCTGTGACATCTTTCATTCTTTATTATCCTGGAAATTCAATACTAGTACTATCCTGCTCTATACAATCACAGAAATAGTCATAGACGTATGTAAATAAGTAAACAAGTAGGAGTGGAAACATGAACTAGGCTCTGCTGCCAAATAAACAAACAAAAAGGCTGCAATTGGAGATTTTCCATCCGTCAAACATGACGCTGAATTGAAGATCTCTAACTTCCCATTAGCTGTGAGGGACAACAAAGAAAAAGCTCTTTTCATGCATCACTGGATAGACCTCAAAAATCATGAATAATACATTTAAAACAATAGAAACACACACAAAAAGTGGTGCTTTTAAACAGTTTTCTTTTTGTGTCTCAATAGGCTATGTTAGAATTAAAGGGACATTAAGCATTGCTTGCTGGGTGGCACGTCTTAGATAACTAAAATCATATTTATTTTATAAAGTAATTTTTTAAACATGCCAATTCAAAACAGTGAAAATTGTATGTTAATTTTCATGGTCTTGAGAATTTTTTTTATGTCATCTCCAACCTGTTTAATAATGAACCCTTTTCCGCTGTGTTGAAAACTTGTTTGACCTAAAATAAGTGGCATAGGCTGTATAATCGTATTCATATCCTACATTCAATTGGGATTAATCCCTAATAAGTGTATTTTGGATTTGTATCTGCATATGTCTGTGTGTTTGGCTTGCTTTATTAAATTAGATAATAATTGAATAGTTCATTATTGTTGTTATTACTAAGGGATGAGTTGGGATATTCTAATGACTAAGGATTTATTTGTGAATTCAGTTAAGATCACATTTGTAACTACGACACATGAAAGACCACTAAATGACACTGTAGAAGAATTACAGTTATCCTTCTTACCTCTTTTCCCAAGCACTACTATTGTTTCAAAAATGACAAAGTGCCCAGAAGAGGGGGGGGGGAATCCCCCTTTAAACAAAGATCTCTTGTGGCTGTTAATGCATGGGAGAATGTGTAACCTGGCCCTGAGGCCTGGCCAAACCAGTATTCCCAGCTCTTTCCCCACTGCCTGTGGCTCAATTATTCTTACTCTTCAGTTCCACTCCCTTTTCCGGCACTTTGTCACCATTATAATTTGACTGCATTCCTCTGCATGGGATCAGCTTTACACAAAACATATAGATTTATTTCACCTAGAAATCTTCTCCTGGTCACATAGACATCAGAGAATCAATTGACAGATATTATTCAATGTACCCTATTTAAAGGATTTATTTTATTTTATATGACTGTTAACATTTTGCCCTTCTATGCTCCATGATCCAGCAATACACAAAAAATACAAATTTATAAAAAGAATATATATACTATAATCTCTACTGGGTATCAAAGTAAAATGACTATAGAATATCTTATCTAGGGAGACCACTACAGGGTCAGCATACAGTCTCTGAAATGGTTATTTCTATATGTGGTAAGGTAGAAAAGGACATCCACTTATATTGTTAGGTAATCCTTTACTTACCTCTGACCCAAGCCATGAAAGATTTTAAATGTCAACACTGATATATTGAACGTAGTCCAGAATTAACTAATGCTATATGCTCAAAGCAAATGTTTCCATTTGAGAGTCTGGCAGTTGTATTTTGACATTTCACCTTCAGAAGAAATGTCTGAACTCCAATCTAGGTGATATGACAGATGGATAACTGTAACTGGGAAAAAAACTATTGGGAGAAAACCAGTGACTGACATAGTAGTCTATATTAGTATATGTCACATATGCATGATGGGAATGGCAATACACCACTCTCCAAGAATGCTTATAAAGTTAAAAAGTTAAAACCCATTTAAGGATAAGACTCAAACAGATAAGCTTTAACTGTAGATTTAAAATAAGATGTTATAATGAAGATCAGCTTCTACAATGTAGCAATCTTTCATATTAACTATTCTGTATTTTTTTTCTCCCCTTATGTTTTAACCAACTTTTTCCTGTCTTTTCTGAGCCTTACATGTTGAGAACGCTTCAACATATAAAACGTTCAGCAGCATCTATTACTGTAGCTAACATTATCTCCATCATACATTGGTACCATTAACCCAATAAACAAGTCTATATTTACTTCAGGTTATTAGAATGCTTATTGGGATAAGGCTATACCTGAATATACTATATTGCCTACAATACCCTAAGACAGTGATGGCAAATCTTTTCGGCACCGAGTGCCGAAAAGGAAGCACTTCACATGCGTTCATCAGGACTGCAACAGGAAGAGGAGGTGCCCAGGGGGCATGCGCATGCCGAATAAGGTACTTCCAGTTTCTGGCGTGGACATGCATGCTGGCCAGCAAGTCTTCCAGTTACTGCTGCGCATGTGCCAATCAGCTGGCGGCCCACATGCTCACAGCACGGATGCTCACGTGCATGTGTGTCCAGCTAGATGCTTCCAAGCTCCAGAGGAGGAATCCGCAGTTCTGCATTGTGGGGACGAAGTGTTTATCTCAGACTTTTGAGATGGGAGGCGCCAGAACGAGGGGCAGCACCAATGAGAATTCCCCCTGCTTGAGTGTCATCGGTCTCCGGGCAGAGTCCTTTGGGACAGAAGAAGAAGAAGAGGAAGAAGAGGAGGAAGAAGAAGAGGAAGAAGAAGTAGGCGTGAGCTTAAATGAACTCCAGAGGATGGTAGAGGACAGTAAGGCCTGGAGGAATGTTGTCCATGGGGTCGCGATGGGTCGGACACGACTTCGCAACTAACAACAACAACTATTTGCAACTGGTAATTTTAGATTATCAGATTTCCCAATGTAGTTGCAACATAGTAGTGGGCACCAAATAAGATATAAGAAGAAGTAGCAAGAGATGAGAAACTGAACAATTTGTTAAGCTAGAAGTTAGAAAATTATGTTTCCAAAAAACAGATTTTGTAACAGCCTAAAAGCAAACTAGATTGCTTTTCTTTGGGCCATGGGGGGCAATATAATAAATCATATAGAAACTATGAATACACCTTTGAAAATGTATATACAGACAGTCCTCAACTTATGACTATAATGGAGCCTCCACATTACGATTAGAAATGGCTATTAAGCAAGATAGCCTCGCTTAACAACTCCATACTGCATGCTGCACCTAATCTGACTGTTAAGCAAACGTATGGATCATTAAGGGGAGCAGGTGGTGCTTCAGGGATGGATGAGGCTCTAGAAGGCCTAGTGCAGGTCCCATCTCCATCCCAGGCCTTCTCCCACTCCTGAACAATCCCTATGCTCAGATCCTGTACTGAACAGTTAAGAATTAAACCTGGACCTTCTGTATATTCTATCATAAAATTATGGTTCCTCTAATACTAATTACAATTTTTCTTTAATGCTATTACTGATAAACTTGTTTTATAGTTAATTCATTAGAACATTAATAGTAGTTTTAGCACCCAGCTACTCCATGAAGCATTTATATACTACTAGTAGTCTAATAGCAATGAGCCAATTTGGTGTAGTAGTTAAGTGTGAGGTTACAGAAGTGAGTTCTAATCCTCCCTTAGGCAATACGTCAGCTGTGTTACTCTGGGCCAATTGCTCTTGTTCAGTCCTGGAAAGCAGGCAAATGGCAAACCATTGGCAGTTTTGTACTGATCCGGGGAAAACATTCCATTTTTTTCCTCTTTCTAGATTAACATAATTCAGAAATACTGTATTCGTGATTGTCACACTAAAGGTCAGAAAACACCTCCACTGTTACTACTATACTTGTTGTGTTTATCAATGGACAGGTTGAAACAAATGCAGATTTAGAAGTTTCATTCACCTCACAATCTAAAAACCCTACAAATTCACATAATCCTGCAGACCTATCGAAACTCACATTCTAACACAATTAAAAACACTTCGAGGCTTCAGAATTAACACAACTATTGGTTCAAATAGCTTGTGCACACCTTCTAAGGAAGTGCTTTAACTATAAAGAACCAGTTGGGCAGCCCAAAGTTATTCTGATTGGAAAAATATATGAACACTGTAGCAGAATTCCTAAAACAACGTTTTTAGGTTTTTAAAAAAGCAAACCCCAGCCTCACTCAAAAATAACTGGGGGAAATGGAAAATTCCATCCCCATCTTTTTTAGAGGTATGTAGAAACCCCTCAAACTGAAATGGCACGGTTTATTCCCAGGATTTACTCTAAACTAAAGTGAGCCAGCTAAGCTTGTCCTGAAATCAGTAAACTCGGATTTGCTTTAACGATGGCTCTAATTCGAAGTCGGGGCGGGGCAAGTATCAAAAAACGAGTGAGAAAAGTCACCAGCAATCTCGTATGCAATATAGTCGGCTAGTATGTTCCAAGGAACATAAAAGGGGAAGTCTCCCTTTTGAGCAACTGGATTCAAAGCTCCTTCATTGCCAGCACGGGACCCAACCCAATCGGGACCTGGGACCTCCACCTGCACAACGCCAAGCTTCTAGGCAGGGCTTTAAGCAGAATTTCTCCCTCCTTCCGCGCCGCGACCACGCCGTTTCAAGCACAGCCCTCCTCCCTTATCGAGCGGGCGGGCCTTGATTTCAGAGTCCGCTCCTTAGCAACGAGCTAGGCCGCACGCCCTGTTTTTCCCAACCAGCCTCCCCCAGCTTAGACGCTTACAGGTCGGCGCCCAGCGCGCTGAAGCCTGCGTTGAGGCAGAAACGGGCGAGGCGCCTCCACAGCACATCACGGCAAGTGAAACGGAAAAGGCGGCGACAGGTCTGGCCCAGGCGGCCCAAGGCCCTCGCGTCCAGGTACGAGCAGATCAGCAGCAGCAGTTCCTCCGGCAACACCCACAGCGGAGATCGGATCTCGGGCAGCGGAGGGCTGTTGGGCCTCCCCATGGAGGGGCGATCTCTCCCAGCCGGGCCCGGCAGCGACAAAATCAACAGCGGGAACGCTGCTGCTGCTGCTTGCCGGGCCCGGGTAGGCCGTCGATCTTCGGGGCGGCTGTTTCTGCCCGCCTGCCGGAGCGGTCACATGAGTGCGCCCGGCCCTCCAAAGACCGGTCTTCGGCAATGCATTAAACGCCTGAATTGGCTCTGCGTGGAGTTCAGGATAGAAAAAGACAGTCGGATACTCATTTTTCCCCAGGCCCAGCATATGTTCCTCGTAAGGATAGACTTAGTTGGAGGCAGGCCTAGTTCTGCTAATGAGCTGGTAGGCAATACGTAGTCCAGCATATTGTGAGAACCTAGCCTGGGCGTTTATTTTAATTCATGCACAAACCCAGAAAACGGGTCGATTAATAATGGCTAAGTATCTTATGCAAAAACTGCTCATGCTACGTTTATTATCTCTGCAGGAGTTTTGTGCATATTTTCCTCCCTTAGGATTGTAACAACATATACATTATACAGACAATAGAAATAGATTTGTATCTTCCTGGTTCCTAAACAGGTGGTGGGTATCTGTATTATTTGAATTACCAAGTTGTCATTTCAGAAAAATTATGCCTATATGTATTGAGATAGGACTTGAAAGCAAATTGACAATTGTTCTATGGACAGTATCCCTGAACACTAGAACTCCGGACTAAACTTTTCTTGTTAGGGAACATCAGAACCACTAAAAATCCAGGGCCTTAGTTCCTAAGTGAAAATCTGTGTCTGAGCCACTTCATATTTTGGAACTGCCATATTTGAAAAAAGTTCTGCAAAATGAAGGGCTTCTATCCAGTTACTTTTAATTAGTATTACACTTCTTATAAATATAATATAGCCTTATTGCAATACTTAACCAAACAATAATCTAGAAAAGATGCTCTTATGATCCCAGACATTTTATGGAACTAGAAAATGCAAATAATATATCTTCATTTGTCCTGTATCCTGATATTACACAATAGTAAGAAATAGCTTTTTAAAAGCACAAGGATATTTACTTTTTACAGTAGGTGTGAGCTTAAATGGACTTGAGGATGGTAGAGGACAGGAAGGCCTGGAGGCGTTGTCCATGGGATCGCGATGGGTCGGACACTACTTTGCAACTAACAATAACTGTTAGAAAATATAGTGTATGTATTGATCTAAATTTGAGGATTAATATCACAAATATTATGATGGAATTATTATACTCCCTTATCAGTGTTTCAGGTGAAGTGTTCAAGAATCATCCTATATGCAGCTTAGGTTCTGTACATATACATAACTACCTTACAAACATAGCCGGTTTATTTTGAATTGTCATGAAAGGAAACATTAGAGGCTGCACAGAATTTTGTATATGTGTGTGTATGTTTCCAGATACGTCTCCTCATAAAGAGCAATAAGTAGTAATAGTATACATTCAGAAGAATCAGATGTTCACACAACATCTGAGAAACCTCCATCTGTCTATCATGAAGAGACTTTATTATTACAGAACAGCATACTTTCAGGAACAATGCAAATAAATGTATGTTTAAGTATAGTCATTTAAATTTCCTTTTGTCCTCAGACACTCCATATTTACCATCTCCAGAATATCTGAAAATATAACTGACTGCTGTTTGCCCAATATCTGCATGTTTTTCATTTCTTATTTCTTTTCATGTAAACTGGAGAGGGCAAGCAAATGAATGAAAAATATAGGTATTCAACAAATGTGTATCATCATCAAAACAGTTGGATATGTGAATAGATGCTATTTTAATGTTACCCAAATCCCCGTAGCATAGAAGAAATACATTGATAATGACAGTTAATATGGATTTTGCTATCCAGTGATTTTTTTCCAAGTATAAAGGGAAGGGATGCAGTTACTGTCCCTACCAACGGTCCTCAAACTACAGCCCACGGGCCACATACGGCCCGCTGAAGCCATTCATCCAGCCCGCGCAGGACCACGAGGCTGCTCCACCCACATCCACCCACCAGCCACCATCCTTTGGCCAAGTGCAGGACTTTCCTTCGCGAAAT